>LTAE01009192.1:0-19054 GCA_001647135.1 Pontederia paniculata
AATACAAAAAATATTTGTCATTTTCTGTTAGTATCTTTTTCTGAAATCTATAGTTAAAACCAGAAACTCTTATCTTTTAGTTTTCAGTTTATTGTTAATTTTAGTTTCCTGTTTATATTAGCCCTTTTCCTTAGTTAATTAATTTTGTTAGATTAGTCCTTAGGCTTCAATTCACTGTGGATACGATACCCAAGGTTAACTACTCGACCTGTGCACTTGCAGATTTGAGGAAGTTAAAGGGTTAAAACTTGATTATCATATATCACATACACCCATCCACACACATAATCCATTGCACAAACCCATAGTATCATAATCCTCACATCAATTACTTATTTAACTTAATCTCTAATCGAAGGCTCTAAAAGATAAGGTTTATTGGGTTTAAAATGAAAGTTAATTCTATCCTAGAATGCTTTTCGTGATCCTTGATATGATTGTCATGGTCATGATTGTATTAGATCGATAGTAGCGGCATAGTTTCATGGCCCATGAATTGAGTAATTCACGACCGACAAATGTTCGAACTAGACAGAAGTTAGAACTTAGACACTTCTCAAATTTGCACAAGGTGGTCCGTATAGCGAGCTTTTGATTGATGACTTACAAACCAAATGGCTTCAGAGCAACAGGTGTTAAGACACCCTCGAGTTTAATTACTTGCCCGAACTCACCTAAGTTCTAGATAGTACATAAGTACTACCTCAACCCTTTTATTTTCACAATTTGTATTTTGTATTTTCAAAATTTTGCAATTTTTTTCTTTTTTTAACATTTTTTCATATTTTTTTAGTTTTGCAATTTGTCACAATTTTTTTTATAAGGTCAAAATATACTTAAACATTCAATAAAAAGTCTATAATTATCTATACTCAAATACAAAAAAATTGAAACAGAATTGTAGTCTAAGGACTCGTAGCCCTATTCTATGGAATTCAAGAATTCAACACATATACTTGGTGATTTACAACTCGAATTTCACAAGATATCTATATAATATATAATCGAGTTAGCTTAGAAGTTAAACAAGGGTTAGTAAGATAGCGATGATATTTTTTTTAAATTTGTTCATTTTTTTCTTCAAATTAACATGAATGCGTACAAAGATGTTATAATTAAACACAAACATGTTATGCCACATAGAAAACAAAAGATGCATGAAATGCAAACTCTTCCAACCTTAGACCGAACACTAACCTCAATATTTAAACTTTTGCAAAAGGAGATGATGCAATAATCAACTAACGAAAAAGAAAAATATGCATGAAAAGGAAAGAAACAACCAGACTAGTCCATAAGCGTTAGTGGCAGCGGTGGAGTCAAGAACAATCCATAATGTCCTTGACTGGGTGTGGTACTCAGTGTTGTCCTAACATGCACGAATATCTAGGATACTCTCATACTGATGTAGTTGCTTCGTGCTTATTGCCTCTGAGGTGGCTTGAATGCTTGGAAAGTAATATAGTGTAGCATGAGAGGGAACATCGTCAATAGACTTATCAAGCAGCCTAGCAGAATGTCCCACATCAGAAGTTAAGGCGTGACATTGAGGTGTCAGCAAAGATGGTGGCTCAACTAGCTGTGCACGACCCCCAAAGAGTGGCGAAAAGAAGAGCTAGTTTGCCCTATGAAAAACTATGAACCTCAGTAGCTCGTCACATGGAATCCTCTCCTACCGATTACTGAATATGAACATAGGAGCTCCATTATCGATGCAGGCGAGCTTCAAGTTCAACATCGTACTCTGATTTAGATAGATCCTGCTTTGACTATCAATCTGCCAACTTCATCTTAAAATGCTCAGCAATTGGGTAATCAGTCCCCGATAGTAATCTTGACATTCATCTTCTTAGTGTGTCGCTATAAGTTTCTGGCAATGAATGCTCCAACGTTGACACCAACTCCCTTGACCATTGCATACAGTAGATACAACCCCATCTCATTGAAGGGTCCATCATTATCACCTCGCCCACATATGGTGTTGGAGAGGATCCTACTGGCGAAGTGCAAGACTGGGTTCTGGATGAGTCTTCTCCTAGCGAACCTATAGTTGAGGATAGTATCCCTGGTGATGGCTCTCCAAAATCCCAACACGTTGAAAACTCTAGCTACACATCGCTCGCCACCATGTGGGAACTAATAGATACCATTTAAGTCATTTAGTGACAGTGAAAACCTCCTACTATACAGCTGGAACTCAATCTTTGTCACCTTGCATTTCATTATCATCCAAATTCATCGTCTTGAAGCTGCTGAGGAAATATAGAGTGAGCTCCTCATATGTGTCACATGCCTTCTTAAGGAAATGAGCGACACCGATTTGGTCGAATAACTAAGTGATGTTGTTCCGCAGTCTGTATATTTCTAGTGTTGTTTAATGTGCAAAATGAGTCGGGATGAGGTCAATGAAAGAAAGATATGCATACTGCCTCTGATTCTCGTGAATGTTGAATGTGATGGATGGAGGCCGCTTGATCAGCCCTTGGTCTATCATCTCCTTGTGTTCCATATTGTGGATCCTCTAGGTCTTTTACTTTTTTTGGTGCTCCATTATGCATCAGATATCTCGAAAATGGAATTGGCGAGCGATCACGGTCATGAAATGCAAGTCATGACCCGTGAAATAAACTATCATGGCTCGTGAAAAGGAATCACGATCGTGAATTCAGTGTAGATTTGTGCCCCTCTTCGGATTTCACAGCCCATGAGTTGTCCATCACAGCTTGTGAAAATGTCTCATGCGTCCTCGTCTTCAGGTCACGACCCATGAGTTGCTTGTCACGATCATGATTTTTTCAGTGTTTCTTCTTTAGTACTTGAATCACAAGCCATGAGAAGAGAGTCATGGCTATGATCGAGTCAAAATTTGTAGAGGCCACTGATGATGAGGAAGATGAAGTTTTGAAGACGAAAAGCTCACACAAAGTAGATATTTTGCTGATAAAGTCGCTAGGGTTATCGAGGGTGGTTGGAAAGTTGATGGTGATATTTTTTTGGCTTAGGGATGACTGGTGAGCTCGGGTCTAGCGGAGATGGATGCGAACGACACTGAGGAAGATAGGGTCGGCTTAAAGAAAGAAGGATGAAGGTGATAGGTTTTTTGGTGAGATTTCATGGCTTATCTAAGGTGTCATATGCGTGAAGGTCACGCTACCGTATTAAAATTGGAGTCCATTCATTGTGACAATTCAGGAAATGAATGGATGGCGGTTAGGAATCGACATTTAATGCGATCAAGCATCATATTTATGTCAATGTTAGACTCATTTTTTTGCCATGATCGTGATGGTTCAGTAATTGCGTGTGAAACACACGTTCACGGGTGTGAGTTGGCAGAATCACGATCGTGAAAAAAGGATCACGGCCCTTGACGAGAATAATTTAGAATCTGCTCATGCCCATGAAGCTCATATCACGTTATGTGATATTTGTTCGATCACACTCGTGACCTCTTGTCACGGTGATATGTCATGGGCGTGAAAATCCTATCATGGCCTGTGACATATGTTAGGTCTTCGGGATAAGGATCGTTCATAGTCGTGAATAATGGGTCATGACCTGTGATGTCAACCGCTCTAAAAGAATTAAGTGAGCTCACGGTCGTGACAAGTTGTCATGACCCGTGATTAAGGTGCTTCAGAATGTTCAAATTTGCTCATGATCGTGAAGTTCATATTGTGGCTATGATCAATGATGTCACGGTCGTGTACAGGATTTCACGGTCCATGACAAAACAGGTAAGTGGTGTAGGTCAAATTCCTTCATGGTAGTGACCAGGTGTCACGACTCGTGAAATGGCAAGACACGACCGTGATTCTTATTTCACAACTCGTGATGGAGGTATTGCGGCCCTTAGAATGTTGGATGACGCATGAAGATCTAAACAATTTAATACTCAACTAAAAAAAACATAAACGATAGTTGGCCTTACTTAAGAAACTATGACTAAGAAAAAAAATTGAAATGTAAATTAAGGAACAATCTCACCAAGAATAAATATGTGTTTGTTTATGCTTATCATGGTGAGTATCCATAGTTGTAAAGAAACATACACCCTTCCATCTTCCACCTTTCGTCATTAATGATCTGGATATGCTTAACTATTTGTTCTTCAGTTATGCTTTGACATTGTGAATCAAAATATCTTGGTTGTTCTTCGATTGTAGGTGAGCTTTTGTGATGTCATTGCATTGAAGTTAATGGTGTACTGCTCTCTTTTTATGGTTGTTGATTTGGAGACACCACTGTTGTAATAGTATGGACTTCTGAAGATGAGATCATCTTTCTGATCTATCCATTTCTTTCTTTGATTGTTTCTTCTTAGGTCCCCTCTCCCGCCGCCTTCCTCATCTTTGAGAAGAGTTATGGTTGTGATGAGAGCTCATGAAAATTGTTGGACTCTTTGCATTGTAGCCTCGTGAAATTCAGCCTTGTGAAATTCAACATTTTGAGTAGTCCATTACATCACTTACTTCTCTAATGCTTGAAGTTTTATTTCCATGATTTCAAATTTAAGTTGAAGATTTAACAATTGTGGAGCAGGGGATAACACTTCATTAGCTCTGTGTTGACTTCTCAATTGTGTTAATTGTAGCTCCAAGTTAGTGATAAGTTGGTCTTGCATGAGGATTTTCTTTTCAGTAGTTTTGTTAAAGTGACCAATAATCTCTTCAAGGTTGATCTTTCGCTCATTGATGGTTTAACTTTGAGCAATGAAGTGATTACACCATTTGTATTTTTGTTGCATTTCTTTAAATCTAAAATTTGCTTCTCCATTAATTGAATCAAATTTTCTTGTTCGAAGAATTTTCTCAATAACACATCCATCATATGTGTGAATATGACTAATGAGTCCATCGAGAGATTTTTTTGTTGAGATTGTTGAGACATCTTGTTGTGTTCTCATTTTCTATTGCCTCGTGTTGAACTCCATCTTGCTTAAGAGATTTTTCTTTGTCCTTTGTCTATGGCTTCGATTGTTGATTACATTTTTCTTGCTTCTTTTGCATTGAAGATAGATGATGTAAGCATTAAACACATTGTTGCAAAAGATATATCCCTGAAGACTCACAACACCGAAAGAAAAGTGAAAGTAAACGAAACTAAAAATCTCAAAGTAGCTAATGAAACTAAAACAAAAAGTTAATTGATTAATCCCTCGGCAACGGTGCCAAAAACTTGATGTAGGCTAAGGTGATAGAAAATTTTGCTAGCAAATGCCTAGTCGTATCAAGTAATAGAGAAATATATTTTTCCCATGAAGATTAGCATTATATGTCTAGCTAATACCACTAACTAGTAGAAGTTAACCAAGTTTTTTAGCCAAAAAAATTTAAAAAAAAAAACAAGACAAAGAAAAGTTTTGATGACAACAAACTTT
This sequence comes from Pontederia paniculata, assembly GCA_001647135.1. Taxonomy (NCBI): domain Eukaryota; kingdom Viridiplantae; phylum Streptophyta; class Magnoliopsida; order Commelinales; family Pontederiaceae; genus Pontederia; species Pontederia paniculata. The sequence continues at coordinate 5,381 of LTAE01009192.1, forward strand.
GGATCAGGATAAGATAATATAAAATAAGAAAAAAATTAATTTTATCACAAGACTAATCAAAGTTCGATTTAATCAAATTCTTATGTAGATTATTATCTACACAAGATATGATTTCCTATTCATGATGAATCGACTATCTTAATTCTTGATAGACTTGACTAGTTTTCTTCAGGATGTCAATCTTATTTCCTACAAATTATGATGCATGAATTTGTATCTCCTAAACTATTTATTGTTCCCCTTCAAGATGTTGATGACGGTGGCGGACTACTGGTCTCCTCATGGCTCGCTCGGGGGTGGCGCGTGGACTCCTATTTTCAGGTCGGTTCTCTCAAACCGACGGCGAGAGGACCTCCGTGGACTGCTAGATTGAATATCAAGGTATCACCTAGATGTGTTGAGGGCAGATGGTTGGGTATGGCCTTTAGGGAGCTCTTCGGCTAGAGTCATATACAGATAGTTGCTGCCGAGGGGAGATGTTTTAGAGGACACTAGGACAAACATTGTACGCATCTGACGCTCACGCATACCGCTCAAAGTCAGGATCTTCGCTTGGCTCTTGAGGCGCGGTAGAGTCCTCACCAGGTCATACAGAGCTAGATGGGCTCCACAGGCAGACCCGTCTTGTGCACTATGCGGCTCAGAGGTGGAGGATATCGACCATCTCTTTTTTGCATGCCCTATAGCTTCGGAGACATAGCGTCTAATGGGACCCTCGAGTATTGATACCTCAGGAGCAGGCACATTTTGGGACGCTAAGAACATGTGGTGCGCATGCTGGTCCGGAGTGGCGAAGACCTTGGGTAACAACGCTAGCCATCACGTGGTCTATTTGGTTATAGCGCAACCGCACAATTTTTTGTGGAGAGATGTTATGTNCGCTAAGAACATGTGGTGCGCATGCTGGTCCGGAGTGGCGAAGACCTTGGGTAACAACGCTAGCCATCACGTGGTCTATTTGGTTATAGCGCAACCGCACAATTTTTTGTGGAGAGATGTTATGTAGAGAACATTACACACCATGTATCATACCTCATTAGCGAGTGGGGTTTTGGTTGATTTTCTTACTTTTGTTTTCACACTTTTGGCTTTCTATGTGGCTACCCACACCAACTTGTATATTCTCCTTATTTAATACAAACGGATGACCACTATAAGTTGTAGTCATCATTTCCCCTCTCAAAAAAAAAAAACATGTCGATCTAATAAATCATACACCTAAATTTTCCTTTACATGATGTTACCCAAGTATGACATGCAATGCTTGAATAAAAATCAGAGATCAATCTTGTTTATCAAAGAACAATAAGAACTTACTATTCTCTCCAAGATGCTAGCAAAATCAAATCCTAAAATAATCAACGAAAAAGTATTAAGAACATCATTCATGCTCATAAGAAATTCGAAGAACTAAAATTAATTTAATAAAAGGTTCAATCAGTTTCCTTTATAACAAAATTCACTCCTAAAAAATAAACAAAAGATTTAGTAGGAGTTCATCCTTCAAAATTAGAGAAAGAAGATTACAAAAAAATAATTAAGAATTAAACACCTTGATTACATCTCCTTCAACTGCGTGCAACAAAACTCTTCTTTTTCTCCAGTGTTAGGCTCTCTTCAAACTTGAAGCATGAAGTTTTAGGCTTGTTGCAACCCCCAAAATGAGGCATTGAGGTCTTATTAATAAATTTTCAATAGGTACGGAGAGTCGTAACATGACAACCTTTATTTTCCAGCATATTAACTTAATCTCAGATCAAAATATTCAAAATAAAATAAGGTTTAACAAGTTTAGAACGAAAGTTAATTCTATCTAGAAATATTTTCATGACCCAATAGCGGCGTTGTTTCACAGCTTATGAATCGAGTTTTACGACTGTGACCGAAAGGCTGCTATACGTCTTCATATTCTTCACGACTTGTGATATGTTTGTCATGATCATGACAGAATTTCCTCGTATTTAATTGTCCATCTTCTCATTCGCTCATGGTCGTGATAATGCCTTCACAATCAGTGATGATTATCGTTGTATTCTATCTTGGTCGTGCTTACGACCGTAAAATTTCATTCACACAACGTGATGTTCAGCACGAGCGTGAATCATGCATGTCATGTTCGTCATCGACTTCACGGCTGTGAAAATGATTTCACAGGCCCTGAAATCCCTCAATGTATACTTTGCATGCACTCACTAGCGTGAAGCTCCCGTCACAGCCGTAATTTTTTATTTTTTTAAATTGTTCGGCCTCCACATTCATTGGAATTTGTTGTGGTCTTCCTCCATCACACTGTCAAATGTCCTAACATGAAAACATATGATATTATGTAGGCTCTTACTCTCACTCTGAAAACTAAAGTGAAGTAAATTGATAGACAAAATGATGTATGTGATAATAAATTTGACGAAATCTAAACTAAATATTCTATGAAAAGTATGACTAATTTAGCATGCGTCAACCCCAAAAAATCCCTCCTTTATTGTGGTCTTTAGAATTTGCCTACTTTGATGCACCACTTCCTTATTGCTTTAGCTTTCATAGGTGTCACTTCCTTAGTGCTTCAGCTTTCGTAGGTGCCACTAACTTCAGCTTTCGTAGCTTTCGTAGGTGCCACATAAACTCGTTACCACAAGTTTTGCCCTTGCAAGTAAGACTCTATGCAAGGCTTCTAGTAATTGTAGCTTTAATTTTTTAATTTCTTAACTTTATCATGGTGACTTGTTGAATTTCCTGCAATCTATCAAGTAAGTCAGTTCCAAAATCAAACACTTCATAATTGCATATTGTCCACTGACAAAACCTCCTCGTGCCTTAGTCTTGAACCTCCTCGTGCCTTAGTCTTGCATGTCGTCAGACCATGTACCTTGATCTTATAAGATCTGGAACTGAATAGTCTTCCATGAATCATCTACTCTGATAACACTTGTAGAGATTTTGGTAAACAAAATCACTAACAAAATGAAAATTATATTGTTATAAAAGAGAGTACAAAACTAGTAATGATTCGAGGTTGTAGACATATACACTAACTACATATAGCTCATATACACAAGCACTCACATGCTCCTTACATGGACTCACTATGTATACACACACACTCACTACCACTCACTATTTAGTGTTTCTGCTCTCTACTCACTTTACTTGAATGGATCTGTTGGATGGTTCAAAGAAGTGACCAAGCATGTTTATTTATAGGCGTTTGCATATCAAACCATCAACTTTATAGCATCTAGTTTTGATCTACCTGCTGGTTTTCTTCTTTTTTTTTACTGCTGTAAATTTTAAAATATTTGCACTAAGGAACTCAAGAAAGATCTAGAATGGCTATGTGGAATTGCTATGCATCCTTGTTACCCTGTTTCTTGCCATGTACGTCAAGTTTGGGTAGGTGTTTGCGTATGTATCCAGTCTGAAAGTTGCTTATATTATCAATGAACAAGTCACAAGTTTCTTTCCATTTGTGCTGCTCTGATATATGTGTTCTGAATGGTATCTGCCCTTTGTACTGTACACTCGTGTTTGCAGTAAATATTATATCGTGGAGTAAAATGTTATTTACACAATATGCTTTTCAGATCACTCAACTATCTACTGTGTTAGAAGAATAAACTAATCTAATCACTTGATATTCTGTTCAAGATGTACTTCATAGTTGTTACAGAAAATGCAGACTTTGCGAAAAGAAAATATAGTTCTTGGTGAATTATGAATAATGTAACCAAGAATATTGGCCTTGCAATGAATGATATATACGAGCCATATAAATCACTATGAATCTATCAGTTTAAGCAAGAAAATGTGCATGTGTTATATGCTGTAACATATTGTCATATTCCTAGAACCTGTAGCTGTTCTGATTATGCCTGGATTAAATAATGGATGGATTGGCATAGGGACTCTGAGCCACCCATCGGCAATGAGTTTATAAGCAGTCTCAGTTAAATGAATCCCGTCCCAGTTCACATATGTGGATGGATCACTGCAAACACTCGAGCCGGATTTGGCGCATACTGCATTGACATTGACATTATAGTCGCCTACTCCTTTTGCTCCACAGCAAGCTCTTAAAGTTCCATCTGTAAATCCTGCATATACAAAGGGATTTAGGTAAGTTAACATGACACCTGATGCGATTCCATTGCTGAGTGTAGTCTGATGTGTTACAATTCAGAAACTTTACTATATGTTTCTGAAACTTTGATTCAGTGAGAACAATGCATCATGTGCATTTGAAATAGAATCTTTTCTGAATAGTACTAAATGTGTACTAGTTTAGGCTAGAAATGGGAATAATATATATGCAAATCTGAAGCAATTTCTTAAAAGAGAGGATGACACCAAGAAGCAATTGAGAGGGGCAAACCAAATTGGCTACTGATCAGGAACCAAAAGGGAAATAAATTATCTCCTTTATGTTGTATACTACTTTCAGAGATGCTCGCATCTGCTAAAGGTGTTTTGGAATTAGAATTAAAATCATGTAAGTTGTCCTTCTCCAGCTAGCAAATGACTTCTACATTCATCAAAAGAAGTACCTTTCATACCATCCATAGGTTATAGCATGCAGGCAGAAAAAAAAATGTATATAATATTAAAAAAATGACCATGCAAAGTGTTAAAGTTTAGTTTCAGAGTAGTGAAATCATATCTAACAGAAGTTGGAGCTTATATACATTGGAAGATTGGAATTTGGAAAAAGTAGAAGGTTGAAAGTTTTCTGTACTTTTTTCTGCTTTGTTTAATTCCCCTGTTTATTTGGCATTCTATCCTTTTTTTTTCTGCAGCTAGCACTCAACTTTATCCTATGGCCACCCTGTCATCTTGTGCAGCATATTACCTTGATCATCAATGGAACAATTCAGCCAACCCTTATTCAAGGGAAAGCAAGCCGGACATAGGCCAAGAAAGCAGTTTTGAGGACTCGACTTTTGCATGCAAAAGTGATGACCTTTCCAAGAAGTGATGCTGATGCATCTTCCTCTATGAGATGTACTCAAGCTCTTGGACTACAATTTTCTAAGGTTGAACAAATTAAACTTTTGCATCAAACAAAGTGACCATCTTCTAACTAAAAATTGAAGTCCATGGATGTGCTAATTTCAGAGCAGTATAGTTCCCCAAACATAATCATTTAACACTGAACTACCATGGAAAATTCTAGCCAGGGCCAAGTATAGCAATGCTCACCATATTGTCTTGGGTTGGCCACAAACTGGATTGCTGGATTGTAGTAGTCTGCATATCTGATCCTATTCCCTGGATACTTCCTCTGCAGACTGTTCAATGCTCTGCGAAGGAACTCGTTGTGATACGACGTTAAGTCATTAAACCTCGTCAAGCATCCAATATCATCGTAGTCATCTTTGTTAGAGCTGCTGTAGAGAGCAAGGTACAGTGGAAAGCATCCAATTGGTAGCATTCCAGGCACCACAATGTCCACTGCTCCATGGCCAACTAGCCTCTGCAGCATACACATCATAAGTATCAGATAGTTAACGGGGAGAGAACATAATTATGTGTGTGTACTGTGTCTGCTATGAGTACCTCGACTCCCAAATAGATGGCACGGATGACCTTTGCCACGTAGGTCTTCACCTCTTCCAAGCTCCTTCCGGCGAAGATTCCGGTGCTGTAATCATTCCCTCCAAACTCGCCAACTACAAAAAGTGCCTTACTCAGGTAATTCTTGCATGCTGCAATCAAGTCCCAATGGCGTGGATCAGTTTTTGTTTTTTTTTTTCTTGGTGTTTGCAGTGGAACACTTTGTTAGTATGCAGTACCTTGTGGCGAACTGCAGAGCGAAGGCATCATGCGCTCGAACGAGTCGATCTGGGCGCTCAGCGAAGCATTGACCCACAGCTTTTGCCCGAGGCCTCTCCGGTCGAAGAAGCCGAAGTCCAGTGCCGTGGCGGCCGTGTAGGCGAAATTTGCGCCTTCCTGGAAGCTTTGTCCCTCGGCCGTGGATGGCTGCAGAAACGGCAGCCCCACTGCCTCGGCTGTGCATGCAGAAACAGGCAACCGCGCGTAATGCACACAATGCAGCGTCATTAATATTAATAAAGTGGCATCTTATGCACATCGGCAAGACTAAGGAACAATGTAATGACATGCTTACCGATGAAGTCGATGACCAGCCGGCCATCGGAGCACCGGCCAGTCGGCCGGCCGAAGAAGGTCATGCCGTAAGGCAGCCCAGCGACCCGGACGTTTCCTGTGTCGGAGAGTGAGTCGCCGAAGCTGAATATGGCGTCGTATCGGCCGGCGAAGGCCAGATGCAAGCACGAGGAGAAGAGGAAGAGGAGGAGGATTGACGAAAGCCTCATTGCTGCCGGAGAGAAAGAGCTGTGTTTTCTCGGCTTGGTTTTCTAGTTTCTTTAAAACCTCGCCACCTCCATATTTTATATATACAGGTCCCGGTCGTATGAAACAGAAGGAAAGAGTGAAAGACATTAAAAGATGGAGGAAGAACACAAGGAAAGTTAAGAAAAGGAAAAAAAAATAGAGTATGTGCAGGAAATTGATTGCTTTCCTGATCGTACTGAGGGATTTCTTTTTTCTTGTTGTGTAGCAGAAATTTTTTTTTATGTTCTCTTACTGAACATTAAACTCTTAACATATCCATAATTAAAAAGTAGATTTTGACGACAGATTGACTACTAACATATTAGTTCAAACTATCCTTTAGTTTATGTTTTATAGGCAACATATTAGTTTCCTTTTTTTTTCCTTTTTCTTTCAGTGAACCCCTTTTTTTCAAGTATTTACTACTACGAGATTTGCCGAGCACACGGTTTCTTTACTACTTCCTCTGTTGAACTGTTGACATGCGTGAAGTTGCAAGCTAAGAAAATTGTTATGCAAACTAAATAATTCGTTCAGATATATTATCTATCGAGACTATGCATTGCATCTCATAAATACATCATTTTAATAATTAATTTTAAATCAACAATTAAATTTAGTTATTTTCTTATTTAATTAAATCAAATCTAATTATTAATTTAAAATCAAAAGTCAAAATTATATATTTCATAGGGTGCAATGTAAAATGTTATGCACCTCATTTTTTTTTCATTTGTATTCTTTATTTTAAACATAACTTTAATGTTGCAGCTTCGATTTTTTGTGTATGTAAATTGTTTTCTTGAAATTTTACTCGTTAAATGATTTTTATCTGCTTATAACAATCCAAATAAAAAATTGTAGTTTAGAAAGCGTGAGTCATCGCTTTTGACTAGATAAATCAGATGAAGTTATTCGTGCACTGCAAATTTTGAGAATTACTTGGAATCATGGGCTAATCATCTTCGTCTTTCAATTTTGGTGAAGAGAAAAAAAAAGGTGAATCAATGCATGGACGTTCTTGGCACCTTCAGTGCTGCTTGGTTTGGGGCTTTAAAATATGTTCATGTTTCAACGGCAATCTAAAAGCATTCATACGGCTTGTTCATGGATAAGTATGGGTGGCACTGTGGCAGCATGGCTTGCGTCTGTCATTTGAGAACTCAACACCGACACATTATACGTGGCAGGCAGCTGCGTACAACTATGCAACCATTACTTTAGTTTTCTTTTATTTTTCGTTAAATTAAAATTATAACGTTGACTCGTTGAGGTATGTTCTAAATACAACTAACATGACTGAATTATGACTGACTGCTCATTATATTACTTTCGTATTTGGGACTACAAAATTATTAAGTAGATAAATTCTCAAAAAAAATAAATTTTGTGTAATATGATTTAAGCTTTTCGTGGGTAGTTTGGTAGAAGAATAATGGCAAAAGGAATAAAGGATTTTCTTAAGAATATGATATTCTTTATTGATATCGTAACACCCCTAAAATTACACAGACTCGGTCCGGTCTCGGTATGATCGATCACATCCTTCAAACAAGTGGGTTTACCTCGGGCAGGTGGAAGTCCCGAGTTCCACCCACCTAGTAAAATCATGAATTTAAGAATGCTATCGTCTTACGTTACTAACTTTGACCTATTCAATAGTCAGCACTGTAAACATATCATTGCGGAAGCCAATACTCAACTTATAATTAGGACCTATGCCATGTGCAAGTCATCCATGACGAACACCATCATGCTACCGTTGTGCAATCATCATCTATTTATATCTATTTGCCTGCAATATTAAAATACAGGAAAGATAATCCTCCCATGAGATATGAAGCCCAATATATATAGGATAATAATTCAATAGAGTAAAACATTTATGAAAATATAAGTAAAGGAACATGTTCTATCATACAGTCATCATTATAAAATGTTAACTTTACTTTTAATTTATTTACATTTTCTTTTACTTTGCTTTACATATTTCTTTCAGTGATATCAGTCCATCAGTATCAATATCTTTCATCTTTCATTTCAGTCTTTCTTTTCACTAATAGTGGCAAGAACATCAATTACATCAACTCATGATGTGCAGGACATTAGTATGTTTAGGCCAAGTTCATTATGTTTCTTTTCATTCTTCTTAGGTAGTATATTTTATTTCAATCAATAATGAGCAATTAACAGTACATGAAGATTCTAGTGATCCGTCGTCATAATGGCTAACTAGGTCATGGGGTCAATCCTAGACTCATCAGTAAGTCTTCATTAGTAGTCCCAATGGACTCAGTAACAGTTGATCCAATAGAAGTCAACAATACTTCACGAAGAATTGATTGTTGTTTCTTAAGGAACCATTTAATAGTAACAGTAATAATAACAGTAAGGATAAATTTCTCAGTTCGGGGCCTTCCTCTTCATGTTACAAATTAAAACACAATCATTAACATATTTTACTCTTCACTACCTATTATGCTAAGTTCACGTGATAGTATACTAACCCTACCTCAATCAAGTTCAATCGATCAATCGAACATTACATCAATCATCCCGAGACACGACCTGCGACAGGTGTGATACGGCCCGTGTTGTTCCCGGGTTAAGCGTGTTCAGAACACATGTTTTCAATCACATTTTTTCAATTCGACAACGCGGACCATGTTAGGATAACACGAACCGTTTTATCCATCGTTTTCTTCAGAGTTCATATTTTATTCGGGGAAAAGGCTCCACACGCGTCAGAGAGGGACGTGATCATTTCATGGCTTCATTAGGGTTCACAGAACACAGCCCGTGTCACGCGGACCGTTTTGTTCAAGGAAACCGATGCGGTCGGGACGGCTCGTGTCAAGGTGACGCGGCTGCCATTGGTGTGTTTCGTGCCGACACGCGAACCATGTCATGGGGAACACAGTCTCTGTGCGGGTGCAGATTATTTTTTAAAATCGTTATTTTCTTTTAATAATTCTTTTACTCTATCATACATATATGAAGACCCTAAAGTTGATCCTCCTAATTACATATCTCGCTTTTTCATCTATCGGTCTTGTTTCTTCTTTGTCAAGCATGTGCAACACGTTCTGTATCCTCCTGGAACACGATCCATTTTCTTAGGTCTTCACGGTGCGCGGTCCTCTTTCTTCCTTCTTGTCGTTCAACACGGCTTGTGTCTCCTGTGGGCACGGTCCGTGTTGGTCTTTCTCCTCCATGTCCTTGCATCACCGAGAGAGAGGGCGAGGGAGAATATCTGATACCTTGGGTTTGAGAGAGAGAAGAAATTATAGGGTGATGGGAGGGGTTGGGTCCTATTTATAAGGAAGAGAAATCACCCCTAGATGGATTTTGAACGCGATTAAAATTCTATAAGATAATATTTCATATGTTTAGGAGTCCTTTAAATTTTTATCTACGTAAGACTGGAAATATTAAATTGATAAGAAAATATAACAATTTAACTTCAATTCAAACTCTTTTCCTAATCTTAACCAACTATATATTTCCTTATCTTATCATGTCTCCTTTTATATTATTTTTGTTTATTTTAAAATTTTGGGATACTACAGATACTCACCGCAAGATTAATACTTGTATCGACAAACCTAGTGATGATAACAATTGTAGTTAGTAAAGATAGATGAGAGATGACATTTATTTTTTTATTTTCAATTGTTCTTATTTATGTTAAGAATGAAACCAACGACAAATTAATGACAAAACTAAAAAGTCACTATTTATTGGACAACATTATCGATAGTTTAGTGATATTTTTTATATGTTGCTCTTAGAGGTTCACGGGTCAGGTTCACTGGGTCGGGTTGCTCTGATTGCATTTAAAGCCAGCAACATTAGTGATGAAAAAATTTATGTCGCTAATTATCTTGCCCTAAAATATGTCAGCTCATTTTCATTTCTTTATGCTATAACTTTATCTTGGTGCGTTGAAAAAATTTGTGATGAAAAAATTTATGTCGCTAATTATCTTGCCCTACAAGAAAATTTAAATTTTGTGGCCAAATATTTGAGACAGTCTAACAGACCCTTCCAATTGACACAATCCTTAAAGATTGCCCTATGTTGGGGGCAATCTAAACTGCCAAAGTAGAGACAGTCTATAGGACCATCTCAAATGAGGTGGTATGAAGATATTGCCCCAATCCGGGGGATCCCAGACCGCCTTAAATAACAAAATATCAATATTTCCCAACCCCTTGCGCGATGTTTCTATTCTCTCCCCACTCATGCCCATTGTTTTCTCTCCTCCGAGCTCTAGTGACGGCGACAATCGGCGACGGATCTCCTTCGACTCCTCAAGGCAAGATCCCCTCTCCTCCGAGCTCTTCTCATCTCCATTTCTCCTCCTCTCCTCTGAGCTTCTCCCGCGCCTTCTCCTCCTTCTCAACAACATGGATTTGTTGGGTCGATGTCGATCTGGCATAGATCTGCAGGCGCGAACGTGCCTATGGCAAGGGCACGGCCACACCTACTGCTTGTGTACGGTTGTGTCTACTACGTGGCTACGATCACATCTGTGGCATGGGCATGGACGCGCCTGCTGCACGGGCGCACCCACGCTTGTGGCGTGAATGTGCCCGAGCTTGCGGCAGGGGCGCGTGCATGCGGCATATGTTTTTAGCTTGGGATTATTAGCAATCATCTAATTATTGTATGTACGAAACGTTATTAGCTTGGGAGTCATGGTGCATTTTGTATGTGGAGTGTACTATGCACAAAATTGAATTAGTTCAATTTTTATCCTAGCAGATGAGTTATCCTCAAGTGATGTGGAGGGAGTATTGGCTGCAAACATCATTAATGGTCTTGAAATATAAATGAGTCTTCAGAACAAATGTCGATGTACACTCTGAATTTTGCAATAACCTGCAAATGACTGTTTGGATACATTTTTACATGTTGTGGTAGTATGTTTTACCTTGGCATTCATCTCCATTCTTCTTTTATCTTTGTTTTTTCAATAGCATTGATTCTAGTGCTTCATGTTGTATGGTAGTGATTAATAAGTTCGAAAACTTTGAAAGAACTTGTTGGCTTCTAGAAGTTAGTTTTCTATTTTGAAAAGTTGAAAGATGATTGTCTAGTAAGAAAATAATCCAATTTTATAGTTTGAATGATAATTTCTTCTTGATAGAGAAGTAGAGAATTAATGATGTTTTAATACTTATTTATTTCAATTTTTTTAGGAAAATTTGACAGATCTGCTATACTGTGATTTCGCTCATAGACGGTATATACATTTTATTTCTTAAATGTTTAATATTTATTTTCTTAATTTTTATTTCATTAGAAATTGAATATATTGAATTGTTTTGATTTAAAAACAATGTTATTTTGGACGATTGAAAATTGTTTTAAAATTTAGTTATTTTTAAATATATTGCAAAAGAAATATTTTCTCTAGAAAATCATCTTTGAATGTACAATAGGGCTATTCCTAGTCGTAGAGAACTAACTATAAAATCTTTAAATGAGGTTTTGAAAATCTTATTAATTTTGTTTGTCAATCGTCTAATTACTTACATGAAAGAATAATTTGATGTCCATGTCTAAACTTCATTTATATAGAAAGGTTTTTAAACCAAATTATTAGTATTGGACTGAATATGGAGAAGAACCAATTGACGACAAATAATAATGACGATTAGATATTGAGAGAAGATGATATTGTTTAAATTTATCAAATTTTGATTTACAATACTGCTACAACAGAATATGATGATGTTAAAAATTATAATGACTGCCAAGAAGAGACACCTCATTCAGAAGAAGAAGAAGAAGAAGAAGAAGTGTTTTATGATTTACTTAATAATTCGACTCAATCTATACGGTCAGCTTGTGAAGCCCATTTTGAATTATCATTATCATCAAAATACTAAGTCACAAATCATATCATAATATATAACATGCATATTTTGATGCATATATGCATATATTGAAAGATATGATACCAAGTGATGCATGAATTCCATTGAATTATTATAAAAAAAACTTATTTCTAAACTTGGCCTACAATTCAAAAAGATTAATTTTGTCTCAATTGATGCATGTTATTTTATGATCGTGACTGATATGAGATAGTGCAAGTTTTGTAGTGTTGAAAGATAAAAATCTTCCAATGTCAAAAACAAATGTAACAATAAAATTTCAAACAAAATGATGTATTATTTACCTCTAATTTTAACACTGAAGTGTATTCATTCTTCAATTAGTTCATCATCACAAATGAAATGGTATGCTTAAACATAATATCAACGAAGGAGTTATGTTTCATTTATCCGATGGTGAAGCTTGAAAATATTTTAATTGACTGCATCCATAATTTGCGTCTGATTGTAGAAACAAAAGACTTAGCTTTTGTGCAGATGATTTTACTCTATATAATCAATTGTCATCTCCTTATTTTTTGTTGTCTTGTGATAGTTACCTCATCTAAACATGAGACTGTTGTATTCACTTTAATCATTTGGTACAGATATGATCATTTGACTTGGAAAGAAGTACCAAAAACAATGAAATAGATGTTCTTTCGAGAGTTTCATATTTGTATTAATTCTTTTTACATATTGTGATTGTAAAATAATATATTTATTTAATTTTTAATATATTTTCATATAATTTTAAGAGTATGTTTGGTGGGACCCCGAGTGCAATGACGTGATGTATAAGGCTTTCAACAATCGTTGCTCTAAGAGGTTATCATCCATCTTAGCCACGACTCGAAAAGATAAAGAGAAGCCTTGGATCGGTGACCAAGTGTGGATCGAATTGTGCGATAAGTGGTCTCTTGAGAGCTATAAGACAAAATGTGAAACGACAAAAAAAAATGTGAATCTGATCAAGACGCTTGTTTGCATTATATTGATTGTATATCTAGAACAACTACTATAAAAAATGATAATTTAAATATCATCTTAAAAAATTAGGGTTATTTTCATTTTTTTCCCTCGAATTATCACAAAATTTCAAACATACCCCTAAACTATAAAATCGGACAGAAGCAAATTTAAACTTTCTCGATTGACCAATTTCATCCACTAGTATGGATTTTTATTTTATTAAATTATTTTGATTATTAAATGATTATTTTACCCATTCCAATAAAAAATTAAAACCCTCTCATCTCCCTCCTATCTTCTCTCTCCTCTCGCTCCGTCATCTCTCTTCGCCCTATGGCGAGTTCCTCTCCCTCCGGCCAACGCTGCTCGCCTGCGTAGGCGACTCATCGGCGTGAGCTCTAGGTGCTGGCCGAAGGGAGAGGGGCTCACCGGAGGGCGGGAGAGAGAGAGAGAGAGAGAGAGAGAGAGAGAG
>LTAE01009193.1:7155-19054 GCA_001647135.1 Pontederia paniculata
CGGATCGACCCGATGACCCCGGCGATCCGAACCGACCCAATCTCAATTGGGTCGGATCGGATCGTTGGTCGGGTCGAACCCGAACTGACCCGACCACAACCCGATCATCAACGGGTCATATATGGATTTCAATTTTTCAAACCCGATCAACCCAACCCAACCCAACCCGATGACCCGAACTTTTATATATTTTTTATTAAATTTAAACCAATTTATTCTTAATAAGAATTGTATATTATTTTAAAATTAAAATATATTACAAATTTATACTTTATATACTTTAAATCATTATAAAACATTGAAACAAATATGTTTCTTTTTTTAAAATATAATTAAAAATATAAGAAAAAATTCAATCGGATAAACCAATGATCCAACCCGACCCAATGAAGGTCGTGTTGGATCGGATTCGATGACTACTTTGTCATCAACCCGACCCAACCCAACCCTAACAAAATCAATCGGGTTGGATTGGTTTTGAGTTCGGGTCGAGTGAAATCCGACCCGTGAACACCCCTAGTCTAATCAATCTCATCATCAATAGTATCATTGTTGTTTATAAACTGATTATCTTCAACTTCTAGAGGATGACATATTTTGTTAATATTAACTCCTTCCATAGGACCATTCTTTTGTAAAACCATGTTGCTATTTCATCATAATGGACTAAATTTATTACTCTCGTGGTTTGATAAGCTTGATAACAATCGGAATATGACATTCCATCAAATGTAGTACATTCAATGTTCATCTTTTTCTCAATGAATAATTTGATCTTTACTTTGCATGTTGCCCCTCATCCGTTAGCACTCCTTTTAGAATGAATTGTTCATTGGAATTAAGCTCTGATCTACGTTTCACATCGATCAATCCATAAGTGTTATCAACCTTACCACAATTGTATAGATCAAATTAACGATAACACAATATGAAAGTGTTCATGTATCCAAGGTATGATATCTCTAAAATTTGCTCGATGACACCATAAAAATGAATAAACCATATTTATTGGTTTCTTTTACATCGTCGTCATTTTGTGGGAATTTGCCTTGTTTGAATTTCAACTTCAAAGTACAACGATGTGAAATTCGGAACTAAAAGTATGCTTCACATATAGGTTCTTCAGTTTTTGCTTTATTTTGTGTCTCCCTCTTTAGATACAACATGCACCTCTCAAATGGATATATCTATCGAAATTGTACTGGCCTGCAACCTTTGCCTCATAGGCGAGGTGAATGAACAAATGCTCCATGACATCAAAAAATGATGGTGGAAACATTTTTCTACTTTGCAAGATAATTATAATTGATGTTTCTAAACGCATCATATCATCTTTACATATGTTGCAAGTGCACAATTCTTTAAAAAATATGTTAAATTCAGCGAGTGTCCCCCATATAAGCTTAGGAAACAATTTCTAAAGATAATTAGAATTAATCTTTATATAAATACATGACAATCATGCGTCTTCATCTTGAATATCCTATCCTCTTCAAGATTGACGCAACGAGATATGTTAGACGTGTATCCATCCGGAAACCTCAATTATTTAATCCACTCAAGCACAAGCTTACATTGTTCACTAGTACTATTGGTATTGGTACACTGTTGAATCTACTTAATGCATAAGTAGTTTTTTGGCTTTATGCACTTTTCATTTTGATAAACTAACTCAAGTTTTGGAACTTTAGATATGAGATTCAAGTCCTCTCTAAAGTTCATATTATCTTTTGTTTTGTCTTTTATGTCCATCACAATGTTGAATATGTTATCAACTACACTCTTTTCCACATGCATAATATCTAAAATATATCGCATTAGATTTAAGGAACAATACGAGGAATCACAAAATATACTTCTCTTTTTTCAATTATGATCAAATACAAATCTAGGTGATCGAATTGTGGGTACTTTCAGCCTAAAAGTTATAGAACCAATCACATTAACTTGCGACAATGCTTCAAGATTATTCATTCTGATTATTGATAAAGTTTTTTTCACAATTGCCTTATGAAAGCATTTCGATCACATCGCATGGAGCGCTCGATTGGTAAGAACATTTGATGACAATCAAAACAACACACTTTCCTACCACGTTTCAAGTAAAATAACTAGATTTTTCCACAAAGTGGACATGCAAGTTTTCCTTTAATGCTCCATCCACTTAACATTCCATATGCAGGAAAGTCATTAATCATCCATAATAGTGCCACTCTCATTATAAAATTTTGCTTCTTTGATCTATCATATGTCAAAACTCTATCCTACTATAATATTTTTAATTCATCAATAAGAGACATGAGATACACATCTATACTCTTGCTTGACGACTTCAGATAAGGAAGCAAGTAAAAAATATGTGTTCTCTACGCATGCACATACCTGGTGATAGATTATTAGGAGTAACAAATACATGATAACATGAATATGATATTTTTGAACTCCCGAATAAATTGAAAACATTAGTGCAAAGACCTAATTTGACATTATAAATTTATGCAGCAAAATTAGGATGACATGTGACGAATTGTTTAAACGCTTCTGCATTTGAAGGGTATATTCATAATTGATGGGTCACTTCACACCCTCTCTATATGCCATCACATAAATTGTGCAGTATTCTTGAATAAAAATAAGTGTTGTAATCTTGTGATGATCGAAAAATATCTGAATATTGCAACAAAAAAGTGTGTGAAGTTGAGATTATAGCATATGAAATATCACTTTGATTACTACTAAAATTTGTCTTTTGTTTGAATTGAGCCTCACCTTATAAATAACAACTTATTAATTCGTTATCGTCCTTGTAATACAACATACAATGGTTGCGACAAGCATCAATACTCTAATCGAGGTTCACTCATCATTCTTTTGCATTTATAATAATTTTCAGTGAAGGCAACATACTTTTGATAAAAGAAATCATTCTATCAAAGCACATCCTTCTCATATTATATTCGGACTTCAAATTCATCAATTATGAAACATAAAATAATACAGTTTGTTGCTCGCAACCATTCCAAAGGGGCTTATATGCATTTTAAAAAGATCATTAGGAGTTTCTTCTCTTTGTTCATGCTATCGATAAAATATAGCACCAACTTTCGTGTCTCGCACCATATCAATGTAGGGTTTTGTCAAAGAATTAATACAATTGACTTGATTACTTGAACTTTAATCTTTCCAAAATTCTTAGCCATGCAATTTACAATATAAGTAATCCACCCAAAAACCCTTTCGATATAAATCCATCTCGACATAGTAGATTAGTTTCAGTTTCTTATTCTTACAACTCGCACATGGACAACGAATCCAACTAAGAGAATCGGTTGCACCTCGTTCTCCATATGCAAATCTCAAGAATTCATCAAGTTCGTCCTTAAAATCTTCATGAACATAAGCATTATCATCCTTCCACCGAAAAATCCAACTTCGTTCAGGTCTCATTATACTTGATAAATTTTCAACAAACTATAACAAAATATGAGAAAATTATGCTACATTAACTAAACATAATAAAACAAAAATTTATGCTATTAGTTAGATGGAGGAGGGGGCCACCCTTCTTAGTGAGGAGGGCTGCTAAGGAGGGAGTCGCACG
This sequence comes from Pontederia paniculata, assembly GCA_001647135.1. Lineage (NCBI taxonomy): Eukaryota > Viridiplantae > Streptophyta > Magnoliopsida > Commelinales > Pontederiaceae > Pontederia > Pontederia paniculata. The sequence continues at coordinate 10,757 of LTAE01009193.1, forward strand.
CTCCTTAGTCTTAGAGAGGAGAGCGTGACTCTCCTCACAATAAGAAGGGTCGACCGACACCCTCCTCACTAAGGGTCAGCGCCCCTCCTCAATGAGGAGGGCCGACATCCTCCTCATTGTGAGGGGCCGACTGTCGCCCTCAGCATCGACGAATAGAGGTGGAGGGAAGGAGAATTCGACAACAAGGAGATAAAATGTGAAGAAAAGTAAGAGGACTTGGAGACGGTCGAAAACAAGCGACCAATGGCGAATACGTCAAACGACAACAACGAGGAGAGAAAACACGGAAAAAGAGAAGAAATGAAGAAGGGGGAGAACTTTAGGGCACGAAAATTAGCGAAAGTAGAAAGACATCGCTAAAGTCGCTGAATTGTCGCTAGTTCTTCAAAATTATCCTAAAAAAGTCCTCAACGAGAGAACAAAGAACTATTAGTACGTTGTCGCTATTAGAGACAACCTTATATTCATTGTTTCTTGCATCAGTAAACCGTCATTAATAATATCTTTAAAAAAATAAAGTTTGGTTTATTTCGTCGTCGTTGAGGTGTCTCAGAAGTGTCGCTAGTAGCGACGACTTGGAGACAACAATTGTCGTTGCTAACTCTCCATCACAAAATTGTATTCTTCTTGTAGTGTATCTATGTGGCATTATATTGATAATGCCTTGGGAAGTTAAAGAACTAAAGAATGCATTATATTGATAATACATAACCCTGGTCACCAAAGAGGATCACCAAACACAGCTACAACTCTGGTCTACTGATCTGAAAAATATTGAAAACCACATTATGAACAAACCATAGCTCAGTAAGTTGAAAACTCATAACCCGTGTGTTATCATATATTCAATTTGGATAAAATAATATTACACATATCATGGAATGTTAAGTAACAAAGTACTAGTACTTTATCATATGCATAAACACTCTCACAATATTACAATAACATAATCGTATTGCACTTGCCACATGGAGGCACATGAATATCATGGATGCATGCGCATGTCATATCATCAACTGGCCAGAGGTATCATCCTTTTCGGGATATCATGTCAATCCTGCCAAAGTAGTGGCTGATGGATTCTAGAGGTGGACCCTACGAATTCAAGTGGTGGCTTCCATCAGTTACAATGTAGCACTTTGGTTTGTATGACACTTAGGTCCAAAAAACCTTGAGTTATCCTTCCGGAAATTCATCATATCAGCCCTGCAAGATATTTCAACCTATAGGGGTAAACATATCAACTCGATAGGAGTAATGCAAATGCATGCTTATGTAATATACAAATGCATCACCTTATCATATCAATCATATAACATAATTTCAATAAAATGATTCAATTCTTTGTTTTGTTCATATAAACCATATCCTCTACCCTCATATATATTCAGAAGTATAATTACTTCAACACTATGCACTTTATTGAATAACATATGTTTCAGTTTCCAACATAACATATTGACATTGAATGTAAAAATACATAATTAAGAATCCAGATATCATATTGCAGAAGATCTAATTTTTCATTACACTAGACCTCATTAACTTTATTCCATATAAATCCCATAATTATTCAATTTATTGATTAATTCCAAAAGATATGAGATCCAATAATACAATACTTCATTTCTGTAAACATGAAGATTAAATGTTATGCAATAGAAGAGTTATAACCCTAGGTATGCATAAACATATCTATGGGACTTCATATGTACTAGAAAGTGGATATAGAGATGCATTATTATCACTAAAATAACAGATCTAAAGTTTTAGTATTTGAATTATCATTGCAATTCATGCATAGTGTGAAACAAATTGAGTGATCCTTTAGTTTGGATACATAACCTCCAGTATACAATTTTTATTTAGGAAATTTCAAAGGCTATGGAAAGTAGGCTTCAAAGGAAGTTCATAAATTTTATTCCATAAATTTTGAAGGATTCAAAGGTGGTTTAACAACAACATCAATCATTGTCTTCTATTTTGTTCATAGTTTGGGTTTATTCTTCATCATAAAGATAACAATCCATGATGAAAACATGAAATCAATAATTTTATTGATCCACTACAGCTCAAGAAAATCTGTTTGAACCAAATTTATAAGGATAATACATAGGAGAGGAGCTAGCAACTTACCTGTGTGAGGAGCCTTGAAGCATCTTTCCTCTCCTCTTGAATTAAGTTTTGGTTGAGAAGGATAAGAACTAGATGGAAATTTGTCCAAGTCTTGATCCATCTCTATATACCTCTCTCTGTATATGTGTGTATATACCTACTTAAGGTCGGTTATAAAATTCAAAGTCGAAATTGCCCCTCAGCTTGCTCTTTCCTATTTGTATTTTATTCATTCATTTACTTAAGACATTATATGTAAATAAGAAACTACCCCCCATTTGGATTCAAATAAAATATTTATAAAAATAAATATCAAAGGAATCAAAATCTAAATTTTGGGTCGAAGAATAAAATCGGTAGATTTTTAGATTTTTTATTTTTGCATCTTCATTTAGCCTAACTAAATCTTCTCCTAAAATTTATTAAAAATCACATTTAGAATACTTGAACATATAGGTACAATTACCAGGACTTTATTTTTCTCAATTTTAATATTTTTGGAAATCACATTTTGATGCATGAGACGAAATTTTGCCACCTTCAGTGCTCCAACTATTAAGGTTTAAGCTTTTACCTTAATGATATTATCATAAAATCATATTAATGATATAATATGTCATGAACACATGAAATCTTATATGTATTAAGTCATGGATATTACATTTATTGTCCTATAACATCACGAGAACATTACATTCTTGGTCACGCTACTGACGATGCTCAAGCTGCCAACGACTAAATTGATACCCTGGGCAAAAGGAATTCGATAGCACAAAGAGGTTTATAAGAGAAAGAAAGAAAAGATAAAAACCTCCAGATGGAGTTATAGATGTGGGCAAGAGGCCCAATTGCAATTGTGATCCCACTTAAGCCTAATACATAAATTCCAAAACTCATGAACAATGATTGTTTCCGCTCACCTTAGTCATTCTTCTTTTCTTCTCTTAAGCATGAATATACTTAAGCTAAAATTTTGAGAAGCTCTTTACCATTGTTACTCTAATTTGAAAAAGATACAAGGAGCTCATGGGAAAAAATTAAACACACTAAGTTGGGAAGGAACAAAGACATAATATTAATAAAGAAAAATAAGGAAACAAAAAATTAGCTAAGGTATACAGAAAGAATCTAATTTCTCATTTTCTTACCTCATTGTGATTTGAGGATTATAAGAATGCATAGCTATAATATGAAAGGCATGATGAAGATGACACATGATGAGAATGTTGCATGTTTGATGTGTTCATATGCTTGAATATGTTCTTTATATGAATAATATATTTATAAGTTTTATAATGAATTATTTGATCATATTATGACAATATTATGTTATCTTGTAAGTATGATTAGTTTATGTTATGATTTCTCTATCCAATGAACAATAAAATGGAAGACATCAACCCAAGATAGGAATCATAGGCCAATTGCACACAACCTTCATCTTTCGTGTTTAATTGAGCATGTTATGAACCCTATGTTCTATTATGAAATTGTCCTATACGTGCGAAATGAAGTCGGATTGAATTTGGGAATAAAATAAAGGGTTATTTTCATAAATCTTCCTCGAACTATCGTAAAAATTCAAATCTAACCCTAATACATAAACCAAACATATATAGGTCTAAACTTCTCTCGATTGACCAGTTTCGTCCACCAATCCAGTTTTCTAATTCTTCGAATTATTTTAGTTTATTAAATTACTATTTTACCCTTCTGCTCACTCCCTCTCTACTCTTCTCTCTCGTTTCTCTCTCTTCTCTTTCTCTCTCTCGCCTCTCTACTCTCTCTCTCATCCCCTCTCCTCTTCCTTCCTCTCTCTCACCTATATGCTCTCTCTCTCTCTCTCTCTCTGTTCGCCTATGCGCTCAGGCGAGCGTCCCTACTTACCTACGCGCATAGGCTAGCGCTACCCTACTCACCTATGCGCACAGGTGAGCCTCGACGCCCGCCTGCGAGCATCGTCGCCAACCAAAAGAGTGAGAGAGAAGAGGGCGGGAGGGAGAGGTGAGAGCGGAAGAGAGAAGAGAGAGAGAAGAGAAGCGTGAGAAAGGAGGAGAGTGAAAGAGATTGTGAGAGGAGAGAGATAGGATAGTTTTTTTAATTAGAAGGGTAAAATAGTAATCAAATAAATCAAAACAACTTCAATAAATTGAATACCAGATGATTGGACTAAATTATCCAATTGAAAAAAGTTTATACCTAGATCTACCCGATTTTATATATAAGGGTTAGATTTAGATTTTCACGATAGTTCGAGGGAGGTTTATGAAAATAACCCTAAAATAAATTAGTAGTGGCTACACTACGATTGACCCGTTTTGGACTTTGGGCCACTAGGGCCTTGCTATAGTGAGCGGGCCAAACCATAATGGGCCAAATCAGATCAAAGCACGACCTTTAGGCCTTATTACATATCATAGCCAAAATTACGGTTCCAACTATAGCGATGCCCTATCAGGGAAGTAGGCCAAAAAATGCATGATTGTTTTCTGCATTTGATGTATTGAAAAGAATATGAGACATTAAAGAACTTAGTTGTGACACGTCAATAAAGGAGAAAGTAGTTAATGGCACTTCTCGAGAAGTTATAACTCTCATAACTTAGGGAATCCGGTCAATGGCATTGACATTCACAAGACCCCATCCATCAAGGTTTGAGAGTGATAAATGACTCAAGAGGACTAAGGCATGGTTGAAAGTTGTGTTTGATATATCTAGAACATGGATTATTAACAGGAAAGAAGAGTAATGCTTGTTTGGTGAAGCTAAGAATTGGTGGAAGGATACATTGAGAATTAATGAGCAGTATATTTCGTGAGGTCATGTTGTTGAAGCATTTGAGAATAGATATTTTTTATAGCTTAAAGATCAAAAGATAAATGAGTTCTTGTACCTTCAACAAGAGAATAAGGCAGTGGACCGATACATGACCATGTATTTCAAGGTATAAAAAAGTATAACAACCTCCAAGACACAGAAAAAGCAGAGGTTTGTCAATGACCCCAACCATGGATTAAGGACCAAGGTGATGAGTGGTTGTTGTGAGACCATGAATGAGCTTATAGAGTTGTCTATTTAATTGGAAATGGAGCTCAAGCTTCCAAAGAAAAGGCTCCTTAGATATTCGAAGAGCAAGAGAAGGCGAAGTGGACTAAGAAGCCCTATGACAAACCACTTTACAAGAAGAAAGAACCTCAAAGTAATAGAGTGCTTGCAAGCATTATGAAAGGACATTTCAATAAGGATTTCCTAGAAAGAAAGCCCAATTTACAGGACAAGGGAAAGAGTGAACAAGACTATTCACCTCAAAAGATTATGTGAAGGGCTTACAATATGCTTGTTGAGGAGACCCTTTAATCCAATCAAGTAGTTCAAGATATGCTTTTTTTTACGTGATACCATGCAAAAGTTCTTTTTTATTTTGGAGCTAATCACTCTTTTATTCCTATCACTTTTTCTAACATGTTTGAAGTTAAACCTAGGGCTACGTATTATCTTTAAGAAAGAACACTTGAGGGTAGTATGTTAACTAAAATGTGCCTATAATTATTGGAGGAATGAACCTTGTCGTTGATTTTGTAGTCTTGCCCATGTCCAACTACGATGTAATCCAAGGCATGGATCGATTATCAAATCATAATGCTTAAGTCATGTGTAGATAAAAGAAGATATTAGTAGGAGCTTCCAAAAGATCTCCATGTGATCATCCGAGTGAGAGAAATGTACTTGTGTTGGTCATGAAAGTCACCAAGATGTTAAGAAAGGGATGTAGATGTTTCTTAGCAAATAATGTTCAAACAAATGATGGACAAACTTTTGGGTTGGAGCATGTGGATATTGTAAAAATGTTTATAAATGTGTTTCCCAAAAATTTATCAGGAAATACCACTTCATAAGGATATTGATTTCACTATTGAATTACTACCGGGTTGGGACCAATCTTAAAGCCACCTTATAGGGGCTGAAATGCATGAGTTGAATAATCAACTACAAGAACTGCTAGACAAGGGATTTATTAACCTAGTGTGTCAATGCGGGGTCCACCAATTTATCAAGAAGAAGGATGGTTCCTTAAGCCTTTGTATTTAATACTAAATGTTGAATAAGGCAACAATCAATAACAAGTATTCTTTGCCATGCATCGATGATTTATTTATCAACATCAATGTTCTGAAAAATTGATCTTCAAAGTGGATGTCATCAACTAAAGGTTTTCAAACAAGATATACAAAAATCTATTTTTTTATTAAGGTACGAACTTATGAATTTCTCGTTATATCTTTTGGACTAACAAATTTCCCAACTACTTTTATCAATTTTGTGAACATGATCTTTAGGACTTACTTGGACAAGTTCATCATTGTCTTTGTTGTCGACATTTTGATCTATTCATCCAGTCTTGAAGAACATAAAGAACAGTTGAAAATTGTGTTAGAGACATTAAGAAGACACAAGTTGTGTGCCAATTTTTTAATTGTGATTTTTGGTTGAAGAAAATTATATTCTTAGCGCACATTGTGTCAATAGTCCAAAAACTATGAAAAAATGTTGAAGTTTTTCAGGATTGGCCAGATATTATTGACGATTCATTCAAGAAGTTTCAAAATAACATATCCTTTAACTTATTTGAAATGAGTTTCTTAGAATTAAGAAGCTCATGGTTAACACCCATGCTTATTATCCCTTCGTGAAACACATGATTTGGTTTATATAATGATGCTTGTGACACGGGTCTTGATTGTGTATTAATAATAATATGAAAGGGTTGTAGCTTATGCTTCAAGATAACAAAAAGAAACATGAAGTGAATTAACCAACTTAGAATTTGGAGTTGACGGCTATTTCCTTTGTTTTGAAGATATGACATCACTATTTATGTAGAGAGACATTTGAAGTAATCACATATTACAAGAATTTAAAGATGTGTTTTCACAAAAAAAAATTAAACATAAGTCAACAAAGATGACTCAAATTTTTCAATGATTAGTTGTTTGCTATTATCTATTATGATAAGTGCATTAAAGAGTCTATTTACCCGTCCCTAGGAACTTAAATTTAGAGAATTTATATGTTTATCTTGATTATTCTTCAAAGATCTACACACATTTGAGTTCTTTATAGGACACGAAGAAATGGCAAAATTTGAATTATAGGAGATTTTTTGTACTCAGCAATACGACCATATCAAGTGAGAACAGTTGAAATGGAGTTATCCAAAAAAGGCTAATACCATGGTTGATGCCCTAAGTAGGAAATCAGAAGGATCACTTGCTTATTTAAGAATTCATAAATGGAGTTTTCTAGAGAAATAATGCAATGGAACCCAACCCCTATTGGTGGAAAGATAGTGTTGATGACTCTCCATGTGATACAATCAACCTTGGTAAGTAAAATTGTTAAAGCTCAAAGCAATTATTAAGAATATATTACATGATTTTCCTGTGTAATAAGGAAGCTACAAATTTTCACTTTCTGTAAAGATGGAGCTATATGACTAAAAAATCGTGTATGTATTCCAACTAAGAAGACTATAAGAAGAAAAATCTTGAACGAGTGCCACAAATTTGAGTTCACAATCCATCTTAGAAGCACAAAGATGTTTAAATGCTTGCAAAGAAGTTTTTGGTGAAAGTGTTGTAGGATCTGGATGGCACCAAGGTGGGTTGAATTGTTGTATTAAAACTTTTCTGATTCTTTTGCTTTTGCTAGACTAGAATAGTTATATCAGCAAAAGCATACAGATGCAAATGTAAGTAAGTAGAAGGAAAGAGCAGAGAAAAACAAACGAGCACACAATCACAAAGTTTGTTAACGAGGTTCGGCCGAACTCCTGGCCTATGTCCAAGCTCCGGTCTTCTCAAACTCGAGACCTCCGAAAATCACTAAACTCCTTCTTCAAGGGCGAAGGATCCCTTATAACTTCTCCTTTCTTTCTCGAGGACAAGGGGACAACCTCTTACAAGTTCTCTCTGAACTCACACTCCCTTCTATCCTGGATTCTTCACTCGAATCGCAGAAGGGGAACTAAGGCTTTTTCGCTCAAGCTCTCACTAGCTAATCTGTCAAAGTTTTGCCAAAATTACTTCCCAAGACTCTTGGGATTACAATATATACACTGCACTAACGACTTAATTCTCTCACTTAGAAAACTAGTCGTTAATGCAAGTACAGTACCCTTCACCT
>LTAE01009194.1:3468-19052 GCA_001647135.1 Pontederia paniculata
GGGCAATATATATATATATATATATATACATATATATACATATATATGTATATGTATATATACATACATATGTATACATGGAATATGAAAAGTTAATCATGAAAGAACAAAGTGGAAAAAATAGCGGAGATTTAATTGAAACATAATTATAATGTCATCTATGAGATAAAATCGATAACTCATACATTTATTGATATGAAAGAGATTGAGAGAAGAAAGAAAAAATAAAAAAATTGACATAAAAAATAAATAAGAAGGTTGAAAGGAGGGTTTCTTAGGATTGTCCAATGCATGAGCTTTATATATATATATATAGATTATGACATATTTTGTTATGCAATTATGCGAACTAAAATATTATTTTATTTCTTTTAAGGTTTTTACCCAAGCATAATAAATCAAACATTTCATTTGGATGGTCATATGTCGCAAAGGCATGTGGGTCTTATTTCATTAATTTGTTTAATATTAAATTTTATTTTCTTGAATATTTTTTAAATATTTGTTGTAATGCATATAATTTTTACTTATATATGAAAAAAACTACAATTGATTCTTTTTTAGAAGAAAGAATACAAAAATATAAAGCTTATTCGATCAACCAAATATTTCAGTGGATACTATTCAATTGACTAATAATTGTCAAGTGAAAAGTCGAAGAACTGAGATTGATCAAAATTTTGATGTCAACTCATTAGAACGTGATCCAAGCTTGCGGCGTCAAATGTGGGAATATCCTATTGACACACGTGATGAAATTCGAAGAGCTTATATTAGAGCCGGTCCATATCAATGTGTTCTTAAAAAATATCCAAAATCTAGACAAAAAAATGAAAGGAGTTTTCAACCATCATTGTTTAAATTATTTGAATCATGGTCTGAAGTTAAAGATGTAGCATTTTCCCTTCTATGTTATTTATTTCACAAATAAATGGTCATTCTAGATCAAATGTATTCACTGCAGATGAATTTCAGAATTGGAAAAAAGTGAGAGATGACGAAAATTGTGCATTTTTAGTACATATTGAAAAAATCCGAATTCTCCTCATCGAATTGCTAAAAAAACTTTGATGGATCTCATGGATCAATTTTCATATATTCAGAAGAAGTTTGAACAATATGCATCTCAACAAGTTCATGAAAATAGAATTCGATTAAAAACTTCAATTGATGTAGCAAAGTGGCTTGCATTTCAAGGATGTGCTTTTAGAGGTAACGATGGAACAAAAACGTCAAAAAAACCTTCAAATTTTTTTGTGAGTTACTTCATTTGATTTCATCTTATAATGATGAAGTATCAAATGCTTTAGATAAAGTTCCACAAAATGCCTCCTGCACTTCACCCATAATATAAAAAGAAATTCTGCATATTCTTTCAACTAAAATAAAAAATATTATTCTTGAAGAAATCGGTATGCAAAATTTTGTATCATAGTTGATTAGGCATGTGATGAGTCAAAAAAGGAGCAAATGTCATTGTATTAAGATTTGTTGACAAAGATAGATATGTGAAAGAAATATTTTTTGGACTTGTTCATATTAACGTTATCATTACATCAACATTGAGAGATGAGATATTTTTATTTTATCTCAATATAATCTTGATGTTCAAAATATTCGAGGATAATGTTGTGATGCTGCAAGCAATATGAGAGATGAATGGAATGAGTTACAAGCTCTAATTCTAAATGCACGACCTTATGCCTATTATGCCATTGCATGGCACATCACTTACTATTAGCATGGGTTGCCACTTCAAAGGATGCAATTGTAATCCACCAATTCTTCACTAACTTAAGCTCTATTGTTAACATAGTTGTGCTTCGTGTAAGCGTAATGATCAACAGATGCTCATGCAACACATATTGCCTTTTTGCTTTTTATAGATGAGCTTCAAACTGGAAAAGAACTTAATAAAAAAATTTGGAGACATTAGGTGTAGTTCACATTTAAGATCTATATTTAAACTGATTGAGAGGTTTAGTGCAACATGTGGAGTTTTGTTGAACATTATTGATGATGAAGCTACTTTAACCCAACGTGCATGAGCAGATGTAGCATTTGAGACATTAACTTTTTCTTGAGATTTCTCATATTTTATGTCAGAATTTGCAAAATCAATCTCAGGATATTTTGAATGCAATTCATTTTGTTACATCTACTAAGATATGCATTTAAAAAGTACATGATGATGGATTTGATGATTTAATTAATGAGGTGAAAACCTTTTGTGAATCAGTCAATATACCTATTCCAAATTTGAATGCACCTTATGTTCCAAGAAGAGGAAGAGCTTGATATCAACAAGATAATATTTTGATGACAAATTATTATAAAGTTAGCATTTTAAATGTTGTGATTGATTCTCAAATGCAAGAATTGAACAACAATAAATTCAATGAACATACTATGGAACAACTTGTTCTCAATTCTATTTTAGATCCAAAGAAGATGCATCAATTATTTAGAATTGATGTTTTTGTCAATTGGTGCACAAATTTTATACTTAAAATTTTGTTGAGCATTAATTATTGCTATAGAGAGTACAATTTGAATATATTGATCATGTTAGAAATCTTTCTTATTTCAGAGAATTATCAACTATCTCTGACTTGTGTCTTATGGATGGTGAAAACAAGGAAGTCTAATATTTATCCTCTTGTATACTAAATGATGACTCTTATTCTTAATCTTCGAGTTTCTACAGCTGCAACCAAGTGATTCTTTTCGGTGATAAAAATAATAAAAAATAGATTTTGCAACAAGAGAGAAGATGAATTTTTCTCGGATTGTTTGCTAGTTTATATTGAAAAAGAAACGCTGAATAGTTTATTGTGGATTCACTCATAAATGATTTTCATGATTTGAAAGAGAGACGATCTCTTTTTTGATATGGTAACTATCAATCTGGTATTTTTTAATTTTTATTTGTCAATAAATATTACTTGCTTAAATTTAAATTTAAGTTTTATTTTTTTATTTTTATATTTTCTAATTTATTATACTTTGCCCCCCTAATTTCTAGTCCTCATTCCGTCCCTGCTTTTCGGAGAAGCGTTCACTCGAGCTATCGCTCTAGCGACGTGCCTCCATAATGATGCCTGCCCCATATGACCCATCGTGCCAAAACTTTTGCCCATCAATGACCCAAAGAGCTTTTCTTGATGCTTTGATCGCCTATATGTCACGTGTGGCCTTGTCCCTTTGAAAGGCCTCATGACACGTGCACCATAGTATTGGAACACTAGAATGGATGGCTTCAGAACAACTTATCCAACTCGACAAGTTTTCTTCTTTGATGAATGTTAACAATGCCTTGAATCATAGTCTAGTTGAAAACTTATATATTTTTCAAATTCAATAGTACACTCCATAGTTAAATGTGCACTTAGAAAAAAATTGAGATCTTCTCGATTTGAGTAGGACTTCCACAATTTTGATGATAGATATTCATTTTTTTGAACAATATGACATAATCTTATTTGAGACAAATATATATATATATATATATTCTCTAGGGTTACAATTAGAAGATGATTTGAGTCATTGTTATTCTATTTATAATTCTCTTATCAAGTAATATTTTTATCGTCATTCGAGAATGTAATCCAATTAAGAATAAATCTCTTATGTGTAGCAAACACTGATGACTATGCTAGATTTGTTGTTTGTGCTGTTGCATGTGCATCTACGTGATTCTAGTGTAGTCATCACTTTGGTTTGAATACTATATTAATCAGATTTTCAACAAAACTAGCGCAAACTGCTAAACTTGGTAGAAGCAAAGAAGTAAGAAGAGATCATGTTGATAAAGATCAGGTTAACATATAGAAGGCGAAAATGACTTAATGTATAGTATTCCAATTTACTTTTTTGGATGATAAATATCGGAAGCAGTTTTTAGGATGAAGTAGGAGATGATATTTTTTGTTATTTAGCACAATTGTGCTAATGTTAGAGTTTGGTATATAAACTGCATGACGACGAAGCTCTAATCCTATCAAGCCACTATTTACATGCTTAAATGTGAGTCCAAGTTGATTAAATTTATTCTCAATTTAGACAAGAGATCTCCTTATTGCAAAACAAGTTCAATTTCGTCGCCAAAATAAAGTAAACTATTTTTATTTTCAAATTTAATACTTTAAATCGGTCAACCTGATGACTTTTTTTTGTAATCTCATCATCGTAATATTTGAGTTTCTTAAGATGTCTAGGACTCTAGGGTAATAAATTGTGACCTGATATTAGAAAGGATAAATCTCGAGTCTTTATTTTATTTTATGGGCCATGCAACAAAAGTATATATGGGCATGTTACATAGTCAGAATAATGTGATGAGAATGGGCCTTCCGAACAATAAGCCCATAAAAGTATATATGATCATTCATCAAAAGTTATTTATTTGCAGTTATTTGGACACCTGGCTGCTTGGTGTTTACTGCTTACATATCTGATCAAAATGAGATTAAGCATATCTGATCAAAATGAGATTGAAAAAAAAAATTCCCTTAATTTATTTTACCATATATTCTATGACATTTTTTCCAACATTCTTTCTTTTTAATGCATTTTTTAAAAATGTAAAAACTTATATAAGGTAATAAGCAATGTGATACGAAGCAATTTAAAAAGTCAATGATGAAAAAATAGCAAAGTTGATGCCAACAAGTTTATTTAAAAGGTCAAATGAACTCTTTATTCTTTAATCGTAAGAGAATTAACAGTTCCAACTCAATTACAAAGTTCTGAAAAAGCAACAAAATAAAAGGGACAAAGAATGCCAGTATATTTAGCTGGCCACAAAATTGAGCAAACCAAACAAAATACATTATGCCACCGAAAACTAAAGGTAACATCTGAAGCACAGCGCCTATGCATTAACAGTACAACTTATCACCAGAGATCAAGTTTCAGAGGCCGGATTTGGATGCGATGTCGATGACGAAGCGGTAGCGGACGTCGTTCCTGGCGAGCCGATCGACGGCCTCGTTGATGCGGTCCGGCGTCACGAGCTCGATGTCGCAGGTGATGTTGTGCTTCCCGCAGAGGTCCATCATCTCCTGCGTTTCCTTAATGCCGCCGATTATACTTCCACTCACCACCCTCTTCCCTGCAATCAATCAGCAACAAGATCGGATGAGTATGTAGAAATGCACGCCGTGCGGGCCTTGCACTCTTTAGAATTAACTCACCAAAGATGAGAGGGAAAGAAGGCAGCTGCACCGGCTTTTCCGGCGCTCCGACGAGCGCCAAGGTGCCCCGGACCTTGAGCAGCTCAAGAATCGGCCCCAGGTTGTGCCCTGCGGACACTGTGTCGATGACGTAATCCAGCGTCCTTGCTCCGGCCTACATACACAAAGCAATTTTTGATTACGTACTGCGAGTGATCCGACGAGATAACTGTGCATGGTATGGTCGATGGAAATTAAGCTTGCAGCAGCTACCTGCATCTGCTTGGCGTCGGTGCTGAGGAGGAAGTGATCGGCTCCGAGGCGTTCCCTGGCCTCCTTCTCCTTGGAAGGCGACGTGCTGATGACGGTGACGTGAAGGCCGAACGCCCTGCCGAACTTGACGGCGACGTGACCGAGGCCTCCCAGGCCGACGACGCCCAGCTTCTTGCCGGCCTGGAGCATATTGTGGTGCTTCATGGGGCTGAACACGGTGATCCCCGCGCAGAGCAGCGGCGCGGCCTTGTCCAGCGGCAGGCCGTCGGGGACGTGCACTACGTACCTGGAAATGCATGCATGGCCAAAACTATTAGACATGCATCAAGACACTTAAGACTCGGAGGAGGATTTAAAGTTAGATATATGAACCTTTTGTCAGCCACCAGCATCTTGGAGTAGCCGCCGTACGTGATGCTGCCGTCCCAGAAGACGCCATTGTACGTGAACTGGGCCTTGTCGCAGTAGTTTTCCTCGGAGTGCTGGCAGAATTCGCAGGTGAGGCAGGAGGCGGCGAGGCACCCGACTCCCACTTTGTCCCCTACCTTGAAGTTGCTCACGTTGCTTCCAACTTTGGTGATGACACCTGTAATTTCATGCCTGCTCAACACATATAAATTTGCTTAGCCTAATTTTGTTCGTCAGAGAGAACAAATAACATCAATTAATTAAGTATCTATTCGTCCTTATTGAAAAAAAGTGTGTATTTGTTAATATTTTTTCTTAAAAAGAGTTATATGGGTTTGTATAAACTCCTATATATATCAGTAATTTTATTTTTTTTAAAAAAATGAATTCACTGTTTCATGAATAATGACGCCAAATATGTTGGAATAAATTTTATTTTTCTGAACCAAAATTATTAATGATTTTAAAAGTGCTTATAAAAAATAAATTTACACATTCTTTTTTCTTTTTTTAAAGTTTTTATTATTTAAAAAAGTGCTGCAGAAGACCTGGAATATGTCTCCTTTAATCTTATGTAGTTTAAATATCTTTCAGTATTATAAATTGTGTAAAATCTCTAATACCCATTCTGTAAGAACAAAATTAAGATCTTCTTCTAAAACTTAAAAACTTTTTTTACTGAGTACAACAACATGAGAATTTGAGCATAATGATCGATAAAATCATCTTCTTTTTAGAATTACCAATTAGTTATATATTTTGATTTTGAATTAATCAGGTGCATATCCCAAAAAGATAATTTATGCTCCATGATGATTCACAAAACGTCCATTATGAACAGGAATTCACATGTTCTTTCCACGGCTCCATGCCTTCTTTTAATCTTTTTTTTTTCTTTAAAAAAATCTGTTTTTATGTGGAACGAAGCAACAGTTTTAAACAAGAGACAAAAAGTAACAGATGCACTGTATAACATATTCCAACATGTCAGGTTTCATTATTAGTATCATCAATTTAAATGTTTAAATTCCGATTGGATTTTTGTCAAATTATGGGGCCATTCATCATTCCTTCTTTTTATTATGTACTGAATTTATATTTATTCGTAACACAGAAAGGCTACATTGAGAACTTAAAAAAAGGTACAAAGATGCAAACTAAATAAAGGCAATGTTCGGTTTTTAAAAAAAGATATTTAAAATAAGGATAATTATCTCATAGTGAAACTCTACGGTCTATATTAAAAAAGATTTTATCACATTAAAAAATGTATGATAATATTTTCTTTGTTTTCTTATTCTATTTATTAATCAATTTCTTGATAAATAGTTTGAGTAACATATGGAACTATCGTCTACATTTATCTCTAAAACAACAATAACTATTTTTAATAATAATAATAATGTATCTTCAGTAGATTTTAGAGATAAAATGATGTCTTCATGACTAAAGATGAAGAATACAAACTTATTCAAATATCAGAGAGATAGAGAGAGAGAATAATTTTACCCAGGAACAAGAGGGTAAACTGTGATGCCCCAGTCGTTCTTGAGATAATGGAGGTCTGTGTGACACATCCCGCAGTAGAGCACCTTTATCGTCACATCGTCAACTCCGTTCTCCCTATTCACCAACAACATACACAATGTCTCAGCATAAAAATATGCATCAAAGATCGACGCCAGAAATTAATCATGTCATTGATTGTTTGAGTTTTTTCATTATTCGCATCTCATGTTTATAATGAGTTCCATAAAAAAAAAGGACATCTGAAAGGAAAAAGAAAATGGAACTTTTTGGCCATCTCAAATACCTCCTTTTGAAGACGAAGGGCTCAATCTTTCCTGACGAATCCTTTGCTGCCCACCCTGAAACTGTCTGCGTGTGATTCGGAGTAGTTTCAGCCATCTCTCTCTCTCTCTCTCTCTCTCTCTCTGTGATATGCTCCTGGCTTGTAGGATATATGAAACTCAGAGAGAATGATGAACAGGCTGAGTGCTGGGAGGTTGCCACATATTCCTTCTCTTTAAATAGATCAAGGCATTAATCTTATGATATAATAACAATAATAATAATAATATAACTAATGCCTAGTTCCACCTTCTCCCTTTGAATGCTCTCCTTGGACGTTCCCACACCACATGCAGGTTTATTATCATTGCCTTTTTGCATGGTCAATCAATACTAATTGATTGATTACTTTTCATGGCAGAAAGAAAACAAAAAGCATCAAACTTTCCTTCAAAGTTCAAGGAAATTACCATGATCCACCGAGATCTTAAAGTCTTCAATTTTAATTCAATTCATTTTTCTAATAGTTATTATTATTATTATAAAAATAAAATCTTGAGTAATTCAAGATGCATTTTTTAAGTTTTAAGATATAGTTATTATCCTAATTTTAATGAATAGGTTCGTTGTTGAGATTTTATTTTATGATCATTACTTAAGCATGTACTTCTTCATAAGATATATCTTTCTTTTTGGGGGATAAAATGTTTTTAAGGACGGCAAGCCCAGTAGATAATTTTACTCGTAAACTTAAAAGTCTCAATTGTAATGAAAAAACAATATATGTTTTTTTTAATGACATATTTTTCCTCAATTATTCCTCTTTGTCATTATTAATTTTCTTTTAAACGAATTTTCTTATACTAAAGAAGAAAATGTAAAAATGATATTATATATATATATATATATATATATATATATTAAAGAGTTAATTTTATTTTTCTCCTCTAAGATATAGTCTTCCACTTAAACCCAAATACGTACCTAAAAATTATTTATTTATTGTCCTCTTATCGTTATTTGATTTTAACTATTCAAGTTAAAAAATGAAAAAAAAAACAAATGAAACTCGTCCCTCTTCTCATCTTTTTGACAGTCTCATTTAAGTTTTAAAATTTTTACAGTTTTTAAAAATTAGATAGTTAAAATATTGGTAAAAAAAAGACAAATAAGATTTAGGTATTTAGTGTAAACGATATGTATTTGGGAAGTTGAGGGGAGACAAATGAGTAATATTAAAGTTTAAAGTATAAAAAATGTGTATAATTTAAAAGATGAAAATAAAATTAACTCTTTATTAAGTAAGAAGTCAACAAAATTTCGATCTGCTCTTTCTTGGAGTAGGCATGCTAAGTTCAAGTTGTAAATTTATAATGTAATGAATATCATATGTGAAAAAAACTTTACAATTTAGATGGTATTAGAAGAAATAATCTATTAATTTATTGGCTCAGATTCCATTTTCATTTTTAGCCATCTCAGGAAAATATGTGGTGATGGTGTCTACTTTTTTTATAGGGAAAAAAAATACGAGTGCATTTCACATGGTTATTAATTAAATGCACCTCGAGTGTGATGAACATTTTTTTTTAATTCCTATACGATCACATGTAAGATTCAGTACGACACATGATACATGTCCGATTTATTAACTAATCACATCTTTTCGATATCTCTTTTTTTTTAAAAAATAAATTATAATTCCTTTGAAGCAGATGGAAAGAAGAGATGGTGAGGCGGATGCGTGGAGAGTTTGGAGAAATTGTTTTCAATTGCAATTGGTCCATCCATCATATGGCGCTAATTCAAAATTTACTCATGAAAGGTACATGGAAATTGGCCCCAAACATAAAACATTGACCCCAAAATATTAAATCGCAATATAACCGCGTCTAACACCTACCATGTCTTGTTCGGTCGTTTCCGTGACCTTTCAAGGGAAAGACCAATCCGGTCGTATATCAAGTACACTTGCTAAAAAAATTGGTCGTTAACGATTATTCTCCTCTCATGACTTCGTAAGTTAAATGAAACTGAAATATGTGTGAAGAGCATGGAAGTTGATTGACCAAATTAAGACATGTGAACTCAATATTTTCTTCTTTTCATATGCATGAATCATGATGCACGAGAGACTCGAGTTTTACCATCTATATATATAACGCCGAGTGGAAGGTTCTGCACCAAGCTCGATCCATGAGTCCATCTACGTACCAGCACAAGAAAAAAGGAAGAACGACTCTATTTGGTGGTCAGACTGGAAGTCGTGCATTGAATGAACACTTTGAGGTCTTTTGATTGACTATTTCGGTTTGTTCAAAGTTTAAGTTTCGTGGACATATCCCTTTTTTTTATGATATTCATTTTTATGTCCTTTTAGAATAAAAAATAATTAATATTAACTTTAGTAAACACTAGGCTACTATTCTATAATCAATTCAAGTCATGATGAAAGTAAAAGCTTGAACTTCTATCTAAAATTTAATTCTAAGTACACAAGTTATTTAAAGCGAAATTTAAAAATTATGATGATAAAAAAAAGAGTATAATTCTTATATTCAGAAGACTAAATTCTACTTATTCATTTCAAGATGAAAATGTTAAATGTAAATTTATGTTTCTCAATTCGTTAAGCAATAGTAATATAAATAGTTGTCGATGCATTAGTTATTTTTTTTATTAAATTTGTGCACTGTGGAATGTGATGATCCACACGACTGATGTGATTTGAAATTGTTTATAAACCTACATCCATTCATTTAAACATTGTCAATCATATGGAATTTTGGGGGACTGAAGTCGTTGATAAGTTTAATGGACTCTTTGTTAGGCCTCCAATTAAAATATCAATAGACTCATTACAAGATTACAAGATCTCCATTATAACTAACTGTCCTTTTTCTTTTCTTTAGGTCATTAATATCATGCCAACAAGCCTTTGCCATCAGCTGCAGAAACCAGCCCACAAGAAAATACAGCATAACTCATACAACTGTGTGTTGGGCTTTTAATATATGCGGGGCCTAGATAGAAAAAAAAAATAAAAAAAATAAAAAGATTGGAATTGGACTTGTACTTGGACTCAGAGTCCAATTCATTACGCTGACGTCACAACAAATTATAGAAGGAGAAATGTCGTGAGGTTTTGGGTGTGTGCCAAGAAGAAAAAGAAAAATAGGTTTTTTAGCCGCGGCCGTCCTTTGCAAATCCACCGAGGAGAAGAGAGAGAAATAGATAATTTCGGGACTTCATTTGGAGGTGAGTTTAAATTCATTTTCAACGAAATTTCAGACACTCATTTTTTACAGCTTTCTCATCAATCTCTAATAATTCAGTAAAATTCTTCTAACTTCTATCATGATTTTTGAAGAAATTATTCTACGAAATTTAAGATGATTTCTTGAAGTTTTTATTTATGTATTTTTCTGTTGAGATCAGAAAGAAATTTTGTATTCTATTTTTTCATAGTGGAAGATTTGCTGCTCGTTCCCGTGAATTTTTTCTCTCACCTTGAAATGTTTTCCACATAAATCTTGTGTGCCTCTGATCTAATTTAATTCTCTTAAATCATTGTCATCATCTTATTTAAATTTATAAGGGAAAGAAGATAATTTCGCAAATATTGTTCAGCCTTTTTTCAACAGTGGTATCAGAGCTCAAGTTATCAAACTGCATAAATTTAATGGAGGAGAATAATACCCCCAACCGGATGCTTGCGCTGATATGACCAAAATTTTCTATTTGAAAATCTCTGATGAGAGACTATCTGAATTGCGGAGATCTTTATGATTCAATCGAAGATGATACTACAAAATTCGAGAATATGGATGATTCAAAGTGGAGAAGATTAAAAATCAAGACATTTGCACAAATCTGACATTGGATAGACAATAAGGTGTTTCATCATATTGCCAATATTGATAAGTCTAATCAAATATGAAAAAAATACAAGAAATATATGAGCGCAGATCACCGCAGAATAAAATACTATTAATGAAGAAACTTGTTAACATGAAGTATAAAGACGATCATTCTCTTGCAGAACATCTGAGTAGCTTCATGAATTAATCATGTTTGATGATGAGATCCAAGCATTACTGCTACTGAGTTCGTTACTTGATAGTTGGAAAATACTTGTTGTCTCTCTAAATAATTTTGCTCCAGGAGTAAAGTTATATTTAAAAGTTATCAAGGATAGCTTATTTAATGAAGAGACAAGAAGGCAAGAGCACAGACTCAACAAGTCATCAGAGATGTTGATTGTGGAAGATCGTGGGAGAAACAAATAGAAAAACTTTCACAATCATGATCGATCAAGATTCAAAAGAAAATCGAAGTCTAGAAAAGATCTTACTTGTCATTATTGTGACAAGCCGGGACACTTCAAGAAAGAGTGTAGAAAGCTGAAATGTCACAAATCACATGAAGGGTCTGACGATGCTGAAAAGAAGAAGAAAGATAGTGATGAAAACAATGTTGCAGTGGCCACATCTGGTGATGTGTACTTTTTTACTGAAGAAGATTGTGTCAACGTTGTGAGTCAAAACTCACTTTGGATCTTAGACACTGCAACTTCATTTCATGTTACCCCTCGCATAAATGTCTTCTCGACATATACAATGGGTACATTTGGGTCAATTAAGATGGGGAATAAATATGAGTCCCTAATTGCTGGTATTTGTGATATTCAACTGAAGATCAACACAAACTACAAAATTGTGCTGAAATACGTAAGACATGTACCTGATGTCCGATTGAACTTAATTTAAGTTGGAAAATTAGATGAGGAAGACTATGAGATCAACTTCAAAGGGGGTATAAAAATTCAAGAGATGTTCATTACTTCTTACAAGAGGATAAAGAGATCATACGCTTTACAAGACTGAAGCATAGTACTGCACTGGTGAAGTAAATATGACTGAAGAGATGTCTCCTTCAAAGTTGTGGCACAAAAAACTTAGTCACATAGGCCAGAAAGGACTTAAGATATTGACTCGACATCATTTGCTTCCAGGTATAAAAGACACATCTCTTGATATATGTGTGCATTGTTTAGCTAGTAAGTTGACTAGAGTTTCATTTAATAGAACTTCTTCATATAAAAGTTCGCATATACTTGATTTGATGCATACTGACATTTGTTATATGAAGGATAAAATTCTAAATGGTTGTCTTTATTTTGTTACATTTATTGATGATCATTCTAGAAGAGTTTGGACTATTCCTATAGCGCACAAAGATCAGATTGACATAATTCAAGAAATTTTATAATAATTATTTTTTAATAGTTTTAGCCGATACATTTTATAAAATATATTTTTATGAAAATATTAATTTATAATATTAGTTTTATACTTATTATAATTTTTAAATTCAAATAAAATTTATCATTATTAAATATATATTTTATATTTTTGATTCTCACTTTTTATTCAAACACTCTTAGAACTTATCTATAATCATTATATTTTTAGTTCATCCAAACACAATATTCTTTCTCTTTAAATAGATCAAGCCATTAGTCTTATACTATAATAACAATAATAATAATATAACTAATGCCTAGTTCTACCTTCTCCCTTCTTCTTTTTTCGGTGACGATCTGAGACCCACAGTAATTCCGGGCTACTAGAACCTGACTAATCCGGTGTTCGGACACGAACGGGTAAAAGCATATAATCCTGACCAAATTAGTGACTCCGAGGCTCGAACTCGGGACTACTAATTCCTTCATTTCTGTGCCAACCAACTTGGTTAGTTCACCTTCTCCCTTTGAGTGCTCTCTTGGACGTTCCCACACCACATGCAGGTTTATTATCATTGCCTTTTTGCATGGTCAATCAATACTAATTGATTGATTACTTTTCATGGCAGAAAGAAAACAAAAAGCATCAAACTTTCCTTCAAAGTTGAAGGAAATTGTACCATGATCTAAAAGTCCTCAGTTTTAATTCAATTCGTATTTATAATTAATAAACAAAATCCTTAGTAGTTCAAGATATATTTTTTAAGTTTTAAGATATAATTATTATCCTATTTTAATGAATAGGTTCGTTGTTGAGATTTTATCTTATGATCATTGCTTAAGCATGTATTTCTTGACTATATATATAATATATATATATTGAAGCAGATAGAAATAGGAAATGGAGAGGCGGATGCGTGGAGAGTTTGGAGAAGTTGTTTTGCAATTGCAATTGGTCCATCCATCATATGGCCCTAATTCAAAATTTACTCATGAAAGGTACTTGGAAATTGGCCCCAAATATAAAACATTGACCCCAAAATATAACCGCGTCTAACAACTCCCATGTCTTGTTCGATCGTTTCCGTGACCTTTCAAGGGAAAGACCAATCCGGTCGTATATTAAGTACACTTGCTCAAAAAATTGGTCGTTAATTAGTTTAGAACCTAATTTAAGATTATTCTCCTCTCACGACTTCGTAAGTTATGTATATAAAAGAGGTAAAGTACACAATGAAAGGGATAAATGTGTGAAGAGCATGGAACTTGACTGACCAAATTAAGACTTGGTTGGGATTGTGAACTCAATATTTTCTTCTTTTCATATGCATGAATCATAATGCACGAGAGACTCGAGTTTTACTATCTATATATATAACGCCGAGTGGAAGGTTCCGCACAAAGCTCGATCCATGAGTCCATCTACGTACCAGCACAAAGAAAAAAAGAACGACTCTATTTGGTGGTCAGATTGGAAGTCATGCATCGATTGAACACTTTGAGGGTCTTTTGATTGACGATCTCGACTTGTTCAAAGTTTAAGTTTCGCGGACATATCAACAATTATTATGTCATTTTTTATTATATTAATTTTTATCTCCTTTTAAAAATAAAAAAATAATTAATATTATTTTTGGTGTATAGCCTCAGCTACTATTCTATAATCAATTCAAGTCATGACGAAAGTAAAAGCTTGAAGTTTTGTCTAAAATTTAACTCTAAAATTTTATTTTTTTCAACATTCAATTAGTCAAGTGTGCAATTAAGTGAAACTTCAAAAATTATGTTGACAATAAAAAATAATAAAGTATAATTTTAGACCAAATTCCACTAATTCATTTCAAGGCGAAAATGTTAATATATATATATATATATATATGTATATTTCTCAACGCGTTAATTGATGATATATAAATTGTTGCCCTTTATTAGTTATTTTTTTAATTAAATTTGTGCACTGCGGAATGTGATGATCCAAACGACTGGTGTGATTTAAAATTGTTTACAACCCATATCCATTCATATTAAACATTATCAATCATATTGGGCCTTGGGGGGGACTGAAGTCATTGAAAAGTTTAGTGGACTCTTTGTTAGGCCTCCAAGTAAAATGTCAATGGACTCATTGACTACAAGAGCTCCATTATAACTACCCGATCTTTTTTTTTCTTTAGGTCATTAATATCACGCCAACAAGCCTTTGCTGTCAACTGCAAAAATCAGCCAACAAGAAATACACCATAACATAAATAAAACAGAGAGAAAATAAACAGCACAAACAAACACCAAGTTATCAGCGGAAGCTTGTAAATGCAAACATAAATAAAAAAGAGAGAAGGGAGTAGAGAGAAAATAAACAGTACAAACAAACACCAAGTTTGTTGACGAGGTTCGGCCGAACTCCTGACCTACGTCCCCGCTCCGTTCTTCTCCCACGAGATCTCCGGAGACCACTATTTCCTTCTTCAAGGGCGAAGGCTCCCTTGCAACTTCTTCTTTCTTGCACGAGGATAAGGAGACAACCTCTTATAGATTTCTCTCAAGAGCTTTTGGACCCTTCACACAAGGGGAACTAAGGCTTTCACTCAATACACTCACATTGGTAAAGTTAGCCAAAGTTACTTCCCAAGACTCTTGGGATTACAATATATACTCTGCACTAAAGACCTAATTCTCTCTCTCAAAAAACTAGC
>LTAE01009195.1:0-19051 GCA_001647135.1 Pontederia paniculata
AAATTTCAGACTTGGTATCAATTGCTAGAGTTTCTTTTTCAGTGACTGCTGATATGTTGGTATCAATTGCTGCGAAATTTCAGAGTTGATGGCAACTGCTGAAGTTTTCTTTACAGTTGGTGTTGTTATGATGATTTCTGCTGGATGTGAAGTTTCAGAATTTATCATAACTAAAATTTCTTCATGGGTCTTAGCTTCGGGTTCAACTATGGATGCATCCACATTTTTCTCTTCCAAGATAAATGCCTTCGTCTCATTCACCTCTTTATCACTTCCCATTATCAGTTTTTGCATATCCTCCTTCAGGCTGGGGGCAGGTGGTGTTTGTAAGAATTCTGGTGACCCCTGCATAATTTATGGGCTAAACTACAGAAAAAAATGAGTCTCTAACACCTTGGATTCATCTTGAAGATCCTCTACTTTAATACACAGTTGTTGAAGTGCTTCATTTTGCAACCTCATGGCCTCATTATTTTGCTTCATGGCCTCGTTATGTTGCTTCATGGCTTCATCATGTTTCACCTGATTTTTCATTAATTGCTCCAGCAGAACTTCTAAGTTGGATTTTTCTTGAGCTAATGCCATCTGTTGCTATTGGGAATGCGGCAATGATAAGCAGCTCTGTGGATTGTCTTGGGGTGGGGGTAACTGCACAGTTGTTCTGTAATTTTGAGTCTGTCCTGGGGGTTGCTGGTAATGTTACCCTTTGTAAGATAGGTTTGGATGTGACTTTATCCAGGGGGGCTTGCTAATACTACTGGTTATAAGGTTGTGGATTCCTATTCCCAGATTGATGATTTTGACCATAAGGTATTAGGGCATTCATATGTTCTTCAGGAACTTCTTGCACATTATACCCTGGGGCACTGCAACTTAGGGACATGTAGTCTGGTGATCCACATCTGTTATACCAGGTGGGGGTAGATGCATTGTGGCCAGGGGCATCTTCAACAACATATACTCCCAAATTAAGTGTGTTGTTACTATGACTCTTCTTACTTTTCTCAACGGCTCTTTGGACCATTTCTTCAAGTTTGACTAAAATCTGATCCCAGTTTCCAATTTTTGAGCTAGTGTTTGCTTGGGATTTTTGTCGGTTGGCTCTATCTTGCATCCAATCGTGGTGATTCATGGTGACCTCCTCAATTAGTCTATAACCTTCATCAGTATTCTTAGCCATGAACCTGCCCCCAACTGCTGAGTCTAGAGAACTCTTGCTAGATGGGGGCAACTCCTCAGCATCCATCCATAGAAAGTCTTAACCACCATCCACTTTTGAAACCCATGATGGGGTCAACTCCTCAGCATGCTTTGAATCTCTCTCAAGCCTCATAGATTGTTTCATGCTCCCATTGTAGAAAGGATATAATCTGATTCCTCATTGTCACTATCTTTCCAAGGAGGGAAAATCTTGATAGGAAAGCAACCACCAACGCATCCCAAGTTCGAATTGTTTCAGGTTCAACTGACCTCAACCAGATCTTGGCTCAGTCCCTTAGGGAGAATGAAAATAATCTGAGTCTAATCGCATCACTTGATACATCATTGCATTTGAATGTGTCACATATCTCCAGAAATGTGATCAAGTGCTGATTTGGGTCTTCTGTGGATAATCCCCCAAATTGATTGTGTCCAAGTACTACAAAAGGAAATGGGTTCAGCTGGAAATTGTTTGCATTAATGGATGACCTACCTATCCCTGAATTCAGTCCAATAGTTGTGGGTGTACAGAACTCTTGTAAGGTTCTATTTGCATCAAGATTGGCCATTTCAATCTGCTGCCTAGCAACTTGAGCTCGTCTTCCAAGTTCTCTTTGTGTCCTTCTTCTTATCCTGAAATTTCTCTCCACTTCAGGATCAAAGTCTCCCAATTCGTCCTCTGCACTACTAGAGCTTGGCATACATAGTTAGAGGTAAGTGCAATATCTATTAATAATGTGGAAGACTGAAGTTAAGCAAAATGTAAAAGAACTAATTACAAAAAGAAGAAAAAGAAATCAGATTAAAAGAAGAAAAGTAAGTTATAAACAATGATACTCGAATATGAACAATGATAGTGAATGATTTAACTCCGTACCAAATAAAGAATTGAATGTGAAAAATCAAAATTTCCCCGGCAATGGCGCCAAAAACTTGATGAGCATAAATTGTGTGCCGAAAAATAAAGGTGGTACCAGGTTTCTATACCTGGGGGCACTTGGACATAAACGAGCAATCAACAAGTCTTAAAAANGCAATGGCGCCAAAAACTTGATGAGCATAAATTGTGTGCCGAAAAATAAAGGTGGTACCAGGTTTCTATACCTGGGGGCACTTGGACATAAACGAGCAATCAACAAGTCTTAAAAATAAACCTAAACACACAACTCCAACCGCAAGTATACAATTATCCTTGTAGGATTTTAGGTCGAATCCACAGGGAAATCGAAAATTCACAACTCAACCTCTCTATTCTACCACGAACTGAAATCAAGGAGAAATATCTTTGTGCAGAAATTTAGGTAAACTGGGACTAAAATTTGAAAAGAAAAGTAACTAAATATTTTTGGTGTTTTAGATTTAAGATAGATAAAAACAGAACCAATACGAAGGGAAATTAAATCATTCAAATAAGGAAAACAGTCGGGACATAGGAATCATTTTCGAATCCTACTTGCCAATGAACACATGGAACTCAAATAAAGTCGACTTGAGACATTAAGAAATCAAATCTAGCTACTCTCGCAGTCAATGCTTGAATTTAAATTCCTAGAGGCTTCTCACATGCAATCTCTCAATGCTAAGGATAAACCCTCTCCAATCAACCCTAGGTACTCGTGGGAACCTCTCGGCCTCATACGAATACCTTAGACAAAGGGGTTCTCCCTCTCCGTCTCAACCCCTTCAGCTGAAATAAAATTCACACTTCGTTAAAACCCTACTCTCCTCTCGGATCCTTGTAGAGCCCTTACAATTAATCCTTCCCTCTTTGGACAGGGTTGCTAAAGGATATGAATGACATTCCTACTACAAGATAACAAATATAAGAATTAGCTACTACTTCTCTTCAATGGAGAAAGTTCTTCCTCTCGGTCTCAACCTTCCACCAAAGATAATAATGACAAATAGCTCATAACATTAAAACCAATCACATATACAATATCTAGGATGGGAACTACACATTATTTCTTCTCAATGGGGAATGTTCTCCCTCTCAGTCTCAACCTTCCACCAAAAATAGGGCAACGAGTAGCTCTCCACATCAAAGTATACACGTGCAAAGTATCATGAATGAGGACCGCACGTCATATCTCCTCAATGGAATGGGTTCTCCCTCTCGGTCTCAACCCTCCAAGGAGTAGATAGTGAACAATCCACAACATCAAAAGCAACACATATACAAAGTATATAATGCAAAGGAAAGATTGAAAAGTAAAATAAATGAATAAATATATATATATATATATGCATTAAAGATAAGTTCATATAACAAGTAGTGTTCTCAAATCATCCCATGTCCAGGCCTAATCGTTTAGCCTCTAATAGTCATCAAACACATCACAAACATGTAATACAAGGGTTCATCATTGGATATTAATACAAGAATCACAAAGTATAAACCAACGATACTCTCCAAATCTCAATGTCGAAGACCTCCTTCTCCTTCTCCAGCTCTGGTTCTCCTCTCTCCCCGGCAATTCACTCGATTCTTCCTACCGGATGCAGAATGGATCCTCCCAACAAAAATCTGAAATAAACCATATAAAATATGCCCATTCTGAATCTCTCCTCAGCTAGCAAAACCTTCAAACCCTCTCCAATGGTGGATCCATCCCTTTTGGAAATGGGAACCCTTTCTCCTTCCTTCTTTTTGCCTTTTATCATTTTCTTCTTTTTCAATCATTAGACGCCACTTGTCCCTTGCATAGCCTTGCCAATATTCCCTGGAAGCTGCCAAGGAACCTTCTACATTTGTACCAAAAAGTTGGCAAAGGAATCTGTAGAAGTTTGTTGCAATTTTGCCTTCTAGCGATGTTTGGTAGCTAATGGCTCGCATGTACCCACAGGTCTAGTTTCCGGCACAGGTACCCCCATGTACAGTTTCCAACACAAACGTCATTTGGCTTTGGATGAATTTCTGCAGAAGAAATCAAGCATAAATCATCCAAATCTTTAATAAAAAAAGGTCATTGGGGTGAAAATGTGTATTTATGCTCAGGGAATTTCAAATGATGCAAATGTTGTAAAAATATGTGGCAATATATGTAAATGAACTTAATTTCATAAAAAAAGTGTAATCTTTGCATATGAAAATGGGGAGTGATTTCCCTGTCATCAATGGCGTGGCTATTGCTCAATTGCCACGAATGTTATTTTCATGGTTATTATATGCTTCAATAACCACAAGTAGCATTGCAAAAAATAATAATTTTTTTGTGGACAATAATACTACTCGTGGCAACTAGTATACGCAATTTTTATTCACAAAATATTTTTTAGCCACATAAAAATCATAAAATGTTTGTAGATAATAAATATTCAACTTCATGGTTATTAGGATTCCTGGAAATTGAGAAAACTTATTTTTACAAAGGTTATGTGATAATAACTCAAGTAATTATCGCAAATTCATTATACTTATTAGTAATAACCACAAAATAACGTCATGATAAATTCCTTACAAGAAGCATTACCACGAAACAAAATTGCAAAACCTTTTATTAAAACGATATCAATAAAAAATATTCTTATATTTCAAAAAAGAAGACACTACTGAATAGTCAACATCAGAAAAGAATACACTCAAAATAGTTAACATTCTATATATGGAGGAAAACTTCTAATTTTCTTCTATCTTCTTTTATCGATCCTTCATAATTGTCATTTCTTGTTGATGAGCATCAATTTGTTCTTGTCGTGATTGAATTAATGCTTGCTGACATTCAATCTTCTCTTGTTGAAACTTGATAAGATCTAAATGTTCCTCAACATGCTTCTCAACATTTTTAAGTTCTTGTTGGGTGGTAGTATTTATCCTGTAAAAAGTTAAATCTTTAAAAGGAAAAGGCAAAATGCAACATGATTGGGATATACTAGGATACCTTGAGAACTTTGTCATCAAAATATAACTCCAACGACATTGATGATAACCAAGCGATCACTTTGGAGGCATAAACACCTTTCCTGTATAAAGCATAGGAAGAAGGAATTCCATACAACAGGAAATCCATACTATGTGTATATGTGCACCAACGACCACATAAACTTAACAATTGTATGGGTATCAAGAAGTTGATATAGACACTAATGTCTAAATTGAATGTAATATTCCTGAATAACAATTTGGTCACTAGATATTAGAAGAAATAAGCACATAAAAGGATAATAAAATAAATGGCGTGAAATATTTTTTTTTCACCAATATTCAGTATACTACTTTTGTAAACAAGTATAAAGCAGATAGAAGGACGAAAATCATTACCAATTGCATGAGACAAGGAAATAAGTACTTCAATAGGTCACTTAAAATGACCAAATGTAATAATAGGATAAACAACTACAGCATTAAAATTTATGGTGAATTCTTCTGAAGAAGCATTTGATTACTAGATAATAGAACAAAGTAGCTCTTTGAAGGGTTGTGCAAAAAAAATAACGTTACAACGGTGAGTTGTGTCTATGAGAACCCCCAACGCCCTTCCATTTGGAAGAACAACAAGAACCTAAGGGTGCGACGGGTATAAGGATGTTGTGTTTGGGCCATAACCCCATGCATATGTGTTCCATGTAAAAATTTGAGGACAACATATCTTTAGCTCTCAAATAAATCAACCAGTTATCCTATAACTCGATAAGACATTATTGACACACACATTTCCCTTTTCTTTCAAGATGTTCGTTCGCTTCTCCAGTTCCTTAGAAAATTGCTCCTGAAGGAAGTTGTGGTACAAAATTGATATTGTATAAAGCAAATCCATTGCATTCAGGTTTCCTCACAAAACATTAGTAACCATACTTGTAGTCTAAACATATACAAGCAAGAAAAGATCACACTCTGCTCATTTTGTAGTCTAAACATATACAAGCAAGAAAAGGCCAAGCCACACTCTCCTCATTTTGGAATACACACGTTGCTGCAAGCAAATGGAAAATTGACATATTAATAATCTACAAATGACGGGCCTTAACACAAATTAATGATGAAACTTGAGATTATACCATCAAGCTAAAAGAAGTAGATGTACTGTTAAGATGTGCGTGATTCACCATGACTTCAAATAGCTACAATTTCAAACCCGTAAAAGAAGAATTTGATAGAACACAACAATAAGATTTACTTACTTTGTATATCCAAAAGATGACAAAAAACATTGTTATCGACTTAGATCTTGACCAACTGCTGCCCATGACGCGCTCGGATGCAGGAACGAATTCCAATGACCCAAAGACCTCAGTGATGGGTGTGTCCCTAATCCTTGGATCGGTGAACAAGAGGCTGGGGGAACATGATGCCACGATTCACGAGCAATCAAAGCTGAAGACCCCTTCCTCGAGGATGGGCTCGAACACAATCTGCTCCTCCTCCTCTTCCCCCATCGCGGCGCTGGTGGAAACTCGGTCTTGATGGACGTGGAGCGAACTCCACATTGCCCTCCCCGTCGCTTCCGATACATCGAGAAGTCGAGAAGGCACCTTGTCAGGAGCATGGTCTGGAGGGTGAATGGGCACAGAGGCGGCGATGATGGAAGCGTCGACCGTTTGTGCATGTAGAGATGCAGAGATAACGTTGTGTCGTCTCTGCGCGAGAGGGCGCCTCTGCGCGCAACGGTGCTATCTCTGTGAGCGACAACATGTCTCTGCATGAGAGGGCGTGCAGAGACGATGATGAGCCTCTGCACGAGACATCGTGCGCAGAGAGAGAGAGACAATGTCGTCTCGCGGTATAGGCAGAGCGGCCCTGAAGAGGAGAGGTAGAAGAGAGAAAATTAAGAAATTAGGTTAAAAGGATTTTTTATAATAATGTTAGATGTAAATTAATTAATATTTTAAATCATTTTTTAATCTTTGCGGGAAAATAATTATATTAAGAGGGAAAGAGTTAAGATACATATGTTTTTTTATAAAAAAATAAAAATAGTTTAAGTTTATTTTTTTATTTTATATTTTTTTGAGAAAATTGAAGAAGACAGAGGTAATAATTTTTCTATGAAAAGTAAAAAATATATTATTATTCTATACTTTGTTGAATTTTTCATTAATCATTTTGCGTATATAGATTATTATTATATATTTAATATTTACATTTGTAACGAATATCACACAAAAGAAGACACATGAGATTTTGACCCAAAACAGAACAAACCCTAAAATTGGAATTCCGACTAAAAAATAGAATAGATCGCAATTTTTTTCAAAAGGGGCTCCGCCCCCTGCACATACACAATAAATATAATTAAACGAAATTCAAATTCATAAAAATTATATACACTTGTTGTCAAGAAAAAAATTATTATAGTAATGGGTATAAAGTTATTATCACGATAATAATTACTTGTGGTTACAACTGAATTAATACTCACGAAAATTACATTCGTGATTATAAAGTATAGTTATAGTCATAAACATACTAATGTGTAGTTATAGTTATAAAGTATAGTTACATTCGTGGCTATAAAATATATTTGTTGTAGTGATGTCTATGATTGTATAGCCTCCTAGGCTCCTCGAGCATCCATCATCCCCTCCCCCTTGATCTCCAGATGGTATAATTTGTGATCGTCAGTTGTGGATAGCTGATCGAGACACTGCCGCCATCTCTCACTACCGCAACCTGAAGAACAAGCTCCATCATTACTTTGATGCCAAGTGTAAGTTAAAACTATTCTTGAAGATGATAAAAATAAAGGAGGAGAAGGAATTTCTTAGAGTTATTTTATTTATGAAGAAAGATGAGTTTTAAATATAAAAAAAATTGTACTAATAAAGAAAATTCTAACTAATTACTAACATAAGAAATTTCTACAAATTGAAATTTAAAATAGCACTTTATTTATTCCATAATTTGCTCAATTTGTTGCTAAAAATAGTCAAATCAAGATTAACTCTAACACCATTTAACACATCTTTGATGTTTGTTTACTTTTTTTATTCCTTCTTTCATCGTCAGCTTCCTTCCTCTTCTGATGGCCGGAAGTCCTACTATCGCCAAGTTTTCTTTTTTTCTTGTATCCACATGAGATGAGAAAGGAGAAGGGAATAGTTTTGAGGAGAAAGAAAATAATTGAGAGAGAGAGAAAAGATGGAAAAAAAGAGAGGATTAATGGTCAAATAATTGATAATTAATTTTTTTTTCATGGCAATTTTAATTTTGAAATTTGAAATTATTTCATTGATGATCTTTTTGTCGAATGTTACAATTTCTCTCTCCTACTTATAATTTATTCGCTTGGCGGCTGTTCCCGTGCGGCTTTCGCTTGGACACCTCAACTCATCATGCATGCAGTTATATGTCATCAAATCCCATCATAGTTACTATTATAACTAGGTCGCTTATTGGTGTTGGACTTTCGAATTTTTTTCCCTTTGCATGCGGGCAACGCCAAGAATACGTGAAAGTTAAATATTACGAGTGCACCAAAGTTAAATATTATCAACAATTTACAATACATGTAGTTTTTTACATAATTAATATGCATCAACGCATGGGTCCGTCGCTGTCAGTAGTTGTTCATTCTGTTACAAATATAAGCATGTGACAAATTCAATACAGCAAAATTTTAGTTTGGGTAGTTGCATTGCAAGTGTTGAAAGCTGACAATGATGTATAATTTTGACAGTTTAATTTTGGGTAGTTGCAATGAGGAACCACCCAAAGAAAAGTCCTTATTTTGATTCACAATACTTTAATCCATAAGATCATTTCTCTATTTTTTTCAAAAAGCAAAAAAATAGTTATATTTCTCAAAAATTATCAAAAAGTCCCATCAAATAATTACATAATTGAAAGCAAAATAATCTTTTATAAAAACACGCTTCAAATGTTCTCTCAAAGGCGGCCAAAATTTGTTCGGTTCGTACTTTAGTAAATATTTTAAAATTTTAGATAACAAAATAAATTCCGATATATATATATAATTATAAAACAATTACTCTAAAATGTAATCAGAATTTAATATAATTTTTTGTACCATTTATCTTGGACCTTATAATGTCATCTTTTTTTTCTTATTCTTTTCGTATTCTACTTCGAGCACAATGGAGTGGGCCATGGCGGAGCTCATCAGCAACCCCGGCCTCTTGAAGCGAGCACAAGCCAAGCTCGATGCGGTGGTGGGCCAGCACCATCTGGTGTCGGAGGCCAACCTCGGCAACCTCCCCCTCATGCAAGCCATCGTCAAGGAGATGTTCCGGCTGCAGCTGGCCGTGCCGCGCTCCATCCCCCCGGATGGCGTCTGAGGCCTGAGAGGTGTGCGGCTACCACGTCCCCCATGGTGCCACGCTCCTCGTCAACATTTGGGCCATCACTCGAGACCCTACGACATGGCTCAACCTGTAATATCCTTCACTTAATTCATATATAAGATGACATGTGTTAATATCACATTATATGATTAAGAGGTATTATGATACTCTTATTGAGATAGAAGTTTCAACGTTAACAGTCGGAACATTGAAAATGCTGAAATACGTTTAAGGCATGAAAATATGATTTTCAAAAATATAAGAATTAAGAAAAATAAAGTCCCGATAATTGTTCCTATATGTTAAATATACTAAATACGATTTTTAATGAATTTTAGAAAAAAATTTACTTAGGTGAAATTAAGATGTAAAAATAAAAAATCTGTAAAATGATCGATTTTATTCTTCGGGTCAAAATTTAGATTTTGATTCCTTTGAAATTTATTTTTATAAATATTTTCTTTGAATCCAAATGGGGAGTAGTTTCTTATTTACATGTAATATCTTAAGTAAATGAATAAATAGATAAATATAGAAAAATATCAAGCCATTTACTTAAATGGCATTACATGTAAATAATACCCAATATCATGCCTTAACTCAAAATATTCTAATAAATATAGAAAAGTATCAAGCCATTTAGAAGATAAAGGATAAGTTTCATCTATTTTTCACTCGGTTACTTATCTACCACCTCCCAAAACCGAAATCTAGAGGAAGAAGAACAACACCTACCCTATTGAAGTCAACATTAAACCAAGTGAAGTTTTTAGAGTTCTTGTCATAAGGTAAGTAGTTAACTCCTCTTCTATGAATTTTCTCTTCAAATTTCGGGTAACCTAGGGTTTCTCTTATCATGGGTTACTCTCAGGTTCAACTAATTTTCATTGCTGAAGTAAAACACACCTCTTGTCATGGAAGAGATCAAAGTTAAGATTTCTATGAGTACAACACATCCCTAGCTGAAGTAAAATCATTGCTGAAACTTCATATGATCGTTTGATACATTTTTCTTCTACAAAAATTATAAAACTTCTACTGTTATATACCCTTGGAGTCTACTTTCCATAGGCTTTGGAATTGAATAATTCTGAATTGTATATTAGAAGTTATGAGTAAATTATTAGGACCCACTCTTGTTGTTTTCTAAAATGGTTGGTCTGAATTATAAATTATGCAATAAGTAGTATTCATATAACGAGTTCATGGTAATTTTATATCACATGCTAATGGAAGTCTACTTTCAGATCCAATTGGAATTACGATCATAAGTTATGTGAATCGCAAGCTATAATTTTGTGACACAACCCCTAAGCACTTCCTCTCTGGCGGCTCGCACCAGGACGTCGACGTCACCAAGAACAATTTCGAGGTCATTCCCTTACGCAGCAGCCATGTTAGGATCTAGTCTTGACATGGTGAAGTTTGAGAGAGATTAAATTAGATTAGATTAGATCTTATCTTATCTTAGATTAGATTAGATTAGATTAGTTTGGATTAGTTTTTATTTTGATTAGGACTTTATCTTTTGAATTTATGATAGAATTAGTTTTCAGATTAAACTAATCTTCTTTGTGCTATAAATTCTGGTGTTGACTAATCAGTAAAATTAATATCCTTCTGTTGATTTCTATGTGAACTTTTCTCCTCTATTTTTTTTCCTCTATTGTTGTCCGTGTTGTGTCTCACCTGGGCCAACACGTGGTATCAGAGCACAGGCCCGCAGGCCATAAGGTTCACTAGAGTGCATGCCCAAGTATATCCGACTCAAGAACATGTTGCTCGTCCGGCGCAGCAGCAGCGAAAGAAGGCGGCATGCCGTTCCATTACCCTCAACTCACAGCCACCAATTACATCACATGGGCGATCAAGATGGAAGCCTTGATGGACGCCCAAGGAGTTTGGGAAGTGATGGTACCGGCGGAAGGGGTTGTAGTGGATGTCAAGAAGGACAAGATGGTGAGGGCGTATCTTCTCCAGTCGCTTCTGGAAGATATTCTTCTGCATGTAGCGAAGAACAGGAAGGCGAAGGATCTTTGGAGCAGCCTCAAGACAAGATCCGTCGGAGCCGATCGCATCAAGGTTGCATGTCTCTTGAATCTCAAAAGAAATTTTGAGATGTTGCAGATGAAGGAGGGAGATACCTTGGACGACTATGTCGGAAAGCTGGCGGGGACGTCAGCAAGGTTCATCAACTTGGGTTCAATCCTAGATGATGCGACGATGGTGAAGAAACTTCTCAACAGCATACCAGACAGATTCTTTTCGGTTATCGCGGGTATCGAGCAGTTCTACGATATCGATACCATGCCGTTCGAAGAAGCAGTCGGACGTTTGAAGACTTGGGAGAAGCGCACACATAAGCATGCACTAGGCGGTGATCAATCGGGGAAACTCTTTCTAACCCAAGCCCAGTGGGAGGCACAAAAGAAGAACGGCGGCAGAGAAGCATCATCAGACAAGAAGGGCAAAGCTCCTGCCCCCGGCGAAGGCAGCAATCACAACCGAGGTGGACGTGGCCGTGGCAGAGGCCGGCGTGGCAGAGACGACTCGGACGATGCGGGCAGAGGCAATCGTGACAAGAGTCACATCCGGTGCTACAACTACAACAAGATGGGGCACTATGCATTAGAGTGCAACACAAAGTCAAAGGATGAAGAAGTGAATTTCTCCTATGTGGATGAGGAGGAGACAACCCTTCTCATGTCCACATTAGTTGAAATTTCAGACCTCATGTTGATGAATGAAGACAAGTCGGAGCCAAATCTCCGAACAGAAGCCAATGAGAACAAGACCTTCGACATGTGGTACTTTGACAATGGCGTGAGCAACCATATGTCAGGAAAACATAGGAAGTTCCATAACCTAGATGAGACTATCCAGGGGCATGTAAGGTTCGGTGACGGCTCCACGGTCGCGATCAAAGGCAGAGGCTCGATGCTACTCCAGTTCAAGGGAGGTGAGAAATGTCTCCTTGCGGATGTATACTACAACCCTAACTTCTGCAACGATATTATCATTTGCGGTCAGCTAGCCGAAGGGGGGAGTAAGATCATCATGGAGAAAGATTATCTTTTGGTGTATGACTCCCACGACAAGTTACTCATGAGGATCAAGAGGTCTTCAAATCGGTTGTACAAGACGATCTTGGAGGCAAGTGAGCTTGTGTGTGTACTTGCAAATATCCCAGATGAAGCGTGGCTTTGGCATGCTCGGCTAGGGCATGCTAACTTCAAATCCCTGAATATGTTGACCAAGAAGAAGATGGCTATCAGTGTACCAGCCATCGAGCATCCGAACAATCTTTGTGAGGGATGTTTGGTTGACAAACAGATGAGAAACTCACTCCCAACGTCGATGGAATTCCGAGCAAAGGAGTTCCTCGAACTTCTGCATATCGACCTTTGTGGACCCATCACACCATCGACTATTGGAGGTAACAATTATTCATGCTTGGAGTTGACGATCACTCTCGATGGATGTGGGTCTCTTTGCTCAAATCGAAGGATCAAGCTTGCGAGGCCTTCAGGAAATTGAAGCTATAGGTGAACTCTACTAGATGCCAAGTGAAGACCGTGAGGACAGATCGTGGTGGCGAGTTCCTCTCCAGTGAGTTCACCAGGCTGTGCAAAGAAGTTGGGATCCAGAGACACCTGACCGTGCCATACACTCCGCAACAGAACGGCGTGGTAGAAAGAAGAAATCGCACCGTGATGGAGATGGCGAGATCACTCATGAAGAGTATGAAGGTCCTTGGGAGATTATGGGGAGAAGCCGTGAGGCATGCGGTGTACCTCCTGAACCGCTTGCCAACAAAATCCTTAGGTAATCGTATGCCATATGAGATGTGGATCGGGAAGAAGCCACACCTTGGGCATCTGCGAATATTTGGATGCACTGCTCACACGAAGATAACCGCATCACATTTGAAGAAGCTTGATGGTCGAAATCAAGTCATGGTGTACCTCGGCGTCGAAGAAGGCTGCAAGGCCCATAGACTGTATAACCCTCATTTCGGGAAGCTACATGTCAGCAGGGACGTGAAGTTCGAAGAGGGCAAGGAGTTTGCATGGAGCGCAAGCCAAGACAGCGACGAGACTTTAGATTTTGGAGTGGTGCTGAGTTCAATCCCTGAGCCAGAGCAAGACGACTTTCAAATTCCGATAGCAACTGCCTCAGGTTCAGGTGAGTCAGATGTTCCTCATAATGTATCTCAAGTTGCAGCACCTCTGGTTGGTCAGCCACCGCCGGGATCGGAGACAAGATCACAGGCGCAGCCAACCAAGATCATGGGATCGGAGAAGGCGAAGCTATGCTGGTCAAATTGGAGGAACCATCAAGTTATAGAGAAGCTGCTGGAAAAGCCGACTGGGAAGATGCGATGAAGAGAGAGATTGACTCCATAGAGAAGAATGCAACATGGACTCTCATAGAGTTGCCGGCGGGACAGAAACCCATAGGGCTGAAGTGGGTTTACAAGGTGAAGAAAAACTTAGAAGGGAAGATAGTCAAGCACAAGGCGAGGCTCGTTGCAAAGGGATATGTTCAACGACCAGGTGTAGACTTTGATGAGGTGTTTGCACTAGTCGCTAGGCTTGATACAGTTCGAGTCATCCTTGCGATTACTGCAAATCGAGGATGGCAAGTGCACCACTTGGATGTGAAGTCAGTGTTTCTCAATGGTGATCTTGAAGAAGAAGTCTTATGTGATGCAGTCAGAAGGGTTTGTACAAAAGAACAAGGAGCACCTTGTGTACAAACTGAGCAAGGCACTATATGGTCTCAAGCAAGCTCCACAAGCGTGGAATATCAAGCTCGACAAAAGTTTGAAGAACCTCGGATTCAACAGTTGTGCACAAGAGCAAGTTGTGTACACAAGAGATGAAGGATCTGATGGCATAATTGTTGGTGTGTATGTGGATTATCTTGTAGTAACAAGACATAATCCAGATGAAATCGCAGCATTCAAGCAGCAAATGATGAGAGAGTTTAAGATGAGTGACCTTGGATTGCTCACATTCTATCTAGGAATTAAGGTGAGACAAGAGGAGAACAGGATGACTCTCAGGCAATCATCATATGCAAAGAAAATTTTGGAGAAGTTTGGCATGGCAGAGTGCAATGCAACAAAGTTTTCAATGGAATCAAAGGCACCGTTACACAAGGACCCAAAAGGTGAGCCAGTGGATGAAACTGAGTAACGGCGTGTCATCGGTAGCTTGAGGTATCTGCTACATACCAGACTTGATCTCTCCTATGCAGTTGGAGTAGCTAGTCGTTTCATGGAGATACCAACCATGATGCACCAAAAGGTCGTGAAGCAAATACTCAGGTATCTACAAGGAATCATACACTATGGAATTGTGTATGAGAAAGGCGCTCAAGAAGAACAGATCATGGGCTACAATGATAGTGATCTAGCTGGTGATCTGGATGATCGAAAGAGCACTGGAGGCATGACTTTCTACATCAACAACAACCTTGTCTCACGGGCATCCCGAAGGCAAAAGACAATGGCCTTATCATCTTGTGAAGCTGAATTCATGGCAGCTACAGAGGCGACATGTCAAGCAGTGTGGTTGAGGAGCCTATTGGGAGAATTAACAAAGCAAGAATTGAGACTGATGAAGGTGTTAGTTGATAACAAGTTAGCTATTGTATTGATTAAGAATCCAGTTTTCCATGGCCGAAGCAAGCATATAGACACAAAGTTCCACTTCATCCGAGCATGTGTTGATAAGGGTCAAATTAAAGTTGAGTTTGTGTGCACGGAAGAGCAGCGAGCAGATGTTCTTACGAAAGTGCTACCAGCAGTGAAGATTGCAACAATGCGCTACTTACTTGGAATGAAGGATTAGAAAGAATGTCAAGATTAGGGAGGAGTATGTTAGGATCTAATCTTGACATGGTGAAGTTTGAGAGAGATTAGATTAGATCTTATCTTATATTATCTTAGATTAGATTAGATTAGTTTGGATTAGTTTATGTTTTGATTAGGACTTTATCTTTTGAGTTTAGGATAGAATTAGTTTTCAGATTAAACTAATCTTCCTTGTGCTATAAATTCTAGTGTTGACCAATCAATAAAATTAATCTCCTTTTGTTGAGTTCTGTGTGAATTTTTCTCCTATGTTTTTTTCCTCTGTTGCTGTTAGTGTTGTGTATCACCTGGGCCAACAGGTCACCTGGGCCAACAGGCCGAAGGATCTACGCTGGGATGAGCCTGGGCCTCCGAATGGTGCAGCTACTAACTGTTGCCCTTGTGCACGCGTTCGACTGGGTGCTGCCGGAGGGCCAACTGCCGAAGAAGATCGACATGGAGGCGGCCTACGGGATGACTCTGCAGCGGGTCACGTCGTTGATTGTGTGCCCCGTCCCTAGGCTCACACCAGCATCCTACCAGCAGTAGATTCAATAGTGGCCATTGCAGACGTGATGTAAGATTCTTAGTTTCCTTTGTCGTGTGCTACATACTAGTACTACATAATATTTGTGTGTAATTAATAATAAAGTTAAGTTTCTTTTAAATTAAGGTCTAAATAAAAATTAACAACAAAAATAATCATAACTTAATATTGAATATATGAACATTTCGAACATGATTAGTTATTATGGTCATTAAAGGTTGATCTGACCCAGTATATATTATAGTATTGTATGATGAAAATAATATCCATATCATATATTCAATTATGACTAGGATAATGTTAACGTATTATATTTGGTAACATGATTATATATGTTAAAATAGTTTTACAGTTTTAGTATAATTTTGAAAAGTAAATTGGGATATCTTGATTTAATACTATATCCAAACGGGGACGTTCTAATCCAAGTCCTATCTTTTTTTGGGGTAAAATTTTATTAGAATCAAGAAGACCCTACTCTCGAGACAAATTCGATTATACTCACCCTTGCTTATGATACTTGGTCATTTTCAGGTGTGCCACACCCATAAAATAGATATATGTCAAAAATGAAGAAAACTAACTTTTAGTTAATTGAGATATATTTATTTTGAAATATCTGGGAAGTACTAAACTGTTAATTAGGGCCTAGAGTTTCTTTATTTGTCTTGAGTATTTAGTATTTAAATAATTGTGTAGTTGCATATTTGCTTGTATGAATATTGGTTGATAGTGTCTGGTTATGTTGCCGAGAGAGAGCATACAAAAGAAGACACATTAAATTTATGAGATTACTCTTAATTGAATATGTTCTCGGGCGATATAATGAGAGAATTATAATCACTTAGGAGATATTTCTGTAGAATTAATCTTTTCACATCGCAGATAATATTATATTAAATTATCTGGGTCCACTATATTGCCTTGTTCACTTGCTTTAATTTTACAGACAATCTATATTAATAAGCAATCCAGATGGTTTGTGAAGTGGTAATTTGAATTGCCTATGGAAGAGGTGACAATCTAAATTGACACTCAAATGACAATCTCTTATAATTTTTTTTTCACGTTTGTCCTTTACAAAATTATTTAAATAAATAATACAAATAAGCAAATAAATTTAATATAATAATTTATTAATTTGTATAATAATTATTAATCATTATAGTAATATTTTTTATCATTATCATTAAATATAGTATTGTTTCTACTATTTTGAATATTATTGTTATTAATTAACTATAATATATTATTCATATTTATAAATAATAGATAATTTATTATTAATTATTAAAATATAATAATAATAATTTAAAATAGTTGGTATTAATTTTATATTATTAATTTCAGAAAATTATATACTACTTATTTTATACATTTATTTGTTTGATATATAAATTTTATGAGTTTAGAGTATATGTTTGTGATTCAAGTTCAAAGAATTCAATTAAATTTATATAAATGTGTAAACATTTCTATTTCATTCAAGAGTATTTTAGTAAAAGATGTACATTATTTATAAATAGTAAATAAGATAATAAAGATTGTCAAACATATTACTTATGCATACTAAACAAGGTAATGTACATTGCCGGTAATTTGCTAAGTGGCAATCTTTCTTAGAGAAAATGTAGATTGCTAGGTAATGTGCAATGACAATGCAATAAACACAACCTTAGATCGTCTTTTAACATTAATCTTGGAGAGTTTATAAGTGCATTATGTTAAGAGAGTCTAGGAATTTATCTCAAATAGGATTTTCAAATAGTCATTAGAAAATAAGACACCAATCAGAAAATACAAAAATTATCTCAATAATTGAGTAGCAATAGTTCAGATAATGTCTTAATTGAATTTTGAAATTAATTTAGATCATATCTTAATTCATATCATATCTCAAAAATTGAAATTTTAAACATTTAAACATGCATTCTGTTAACATAATATAGGAATTTGCCTCATAGAATTTTCAAAGTCACAAAAAAGTAGGGCACCAATAAAAAAAAATATGAAATTTCATCTCAAAAAGGAAATATACCTTAAATTTTGTCGATGGGGAGGGGGGGGGGTTCGCTCCCCTACACTGAGGGGATCCCTTTGTATCCATCGGCCCCTCCCCCCAACCCTTTCAAGTTCACTTTTTGAGTGGTGAGACCTCCATATGCGAGAGCCTTTGATTGTGGAGTATGTTATTGAATTTGGACATGTACACTACAAGAATAATAGATCATAGCAATAGAATAATTCTTCACCAGAATATAATATAGCGTCGTTGAATTATTTAACAATGGTATAGTGACGATCTAGCGACAATTAAAACACATCTTTAAATCTTAGTCACTATTGGCGATAGTTTTTTTACCGTCGCTATGACGTCCGTATTTGCTTAAACAATGTAAATCTATCACTGAAATATCATTATTTTTCCAATCTTTTTTTAAAAAATTATGATAGTTCATTGCTAAATCGTCATAAAGCATTGGTAGACTATCACTAAACTATTAGTAGTTCATCAATATTTTGTCGTTAATTATCGAACAAAGTCGGTTGTTGGTGACTCGTCACTACACCATCACAAATTATTAAACTACTTTTATTTATTCAAAAATTGTCGCTAATTAGTCGCTAAATTATCGTCAATTCGTCGCAAATTATGAATCATGGAAAAATTTTAATTATTGTGTACATAAAACTTTACATGCAATACATATTATCATCACAGTGTGTATTATCATCCATGAACAACACATTAAATAATTAAATTTAAAAGTCGATAAAAGTATTCACATTGCAATACAAGTTTCAAAGTATGTCGAGTTTATAATACAACAGTTTAATCGTCAAACACTAATAGTCTAATTGTCAACCGGAGGAGTGCAAGGAGTAGATAGATCGAGAATCAAACTCAGTATCTCCAACAATAATGGTCTAATCTTATCATCCATGACCTCTCCCACAAACTCCCTCAACTCACTCATAGTCACAGAAGCAAGTGCGGTGGTCGAACTGCACGAAGGACCAATGACAAAAGAAGCACTCGATTGTGAATTCAATCTACCTACCCACAAAGTCATCCATCCTTAGTAAGTCTTGTAACTTGT
This sequence comes from Pontederia paniculata, assembly GCA_001647135.1. Lineage (NCBI taxonomy): Eukaryota > Viridiplantae > Streptophyta > Magnoliopsida > Commelinales > Pontederiaceae > Pontederia > Pontederia paniculata. Next base: position 18,950 of record LTAE01009195.1, read on the forward strand.
TTTTATACCTCCTACTCAACTTCGGGATATTCGTCAATATTATTATCGTACTTGTAACGAACTAAACACTCGAGTGAGCAGAAGCTATTTATAATATATCTC
>LTAE01009196.1:0-19051 GCA_001647135.1 Pontederia paniculata
TTAATCTTCTTTCAATTGTTGCAATAAACTTGCCAACCATATCCTCAAGATTGCTCTTAGATGTTGTTGTTGTTTTGACATCATTTGGGTTTCTGTTTTGCTGCTGTCTCAAGTTCGATGTTGGTCTCTCCAGATTTGTGATTTGGTCCTGCTGTATGGAGAGTTTCTTCAACATAGAGTTCATCATGTTAGTGATGAGAGCAATTGGTTCCTTGAGGTTTTCTTCTTGGTTCTGCTGAGGCTTAATAGATGTAGCCTCCATCTGAATTTTGTCTTGCATTTCAGTTTCTTTGTCCTCCTCAATTTGCCGGTTAGAATTTGTTTTCTTCTTCGCCATTGAGGATACATGATGTGTGCTTGTAGACCAAGTTGTGTACCTAAGATACTTCTTGAAAAGCTTATACAACACTAGAAGAAAAAGTGAAGGTAACAAAATAAAATAAAATATCAAAGTAGCTTGAAATCAGATTAGTAGTTAAAATTAATTCCCCGGCAGCGGCGCCAAAAACTTGATGCGGAGAATCCTGACACAGGCAAATCGGAATGCTAGCAAGTACACTAGTCGAACAAGTAATAAAGTTTAAGAGTAGAGTTGTTGATCCCACGAGGAATTATATAACTACCGGTTGAGGTAGTTAGAAATTGCGGTCGTGACCTTCTTCATTACGGCCCGATATAATGCATAACGGCCCGTTACAACTTGAACTTGAGTCAGCTGAGTCGTGATGGTGCATAACACCTCATGACGGCTTTTGCTGCTTTTATACCTTCATCACAACCCGTAATGTTGCGTCACGGCCCGTGACGAATACTTGACATTTATTTCCTTGTTCTGAATCCGCGCTTTTGTGAGTTGATTCCAGACCTTAGCCTTTATAGTTGATTTCCTGTAAAATAGTCACCAACAAGAGTAGAATCATGACTCAAAATAATATGAACAAATAAAGAATAAAATAGATGCATACGATGCCAAAATGATTCAAAATTATGTCTAATGTAGGTCCTAAAATATGTTATAAAATGCATGCATCAGGCAATTCATAAAAGAGGAGTTTACTTACCTATATGGCAAGCCAAAAAAATTCTCTTTCTTATTTAATGTGTCTTCCGTCTTGCACTTGGTACCTTCTTCCTATTGATGTTAGTCTGGTTTCGAGAAGAATAAGAACCATGTTGTATCCCTAGTAAAAATGATAGTTATCTAGTTATTCTTACCAACCTAAGGTCGACTTTCAAAATTGGCCTCAAAGTATTCTTTAGATATAATTCCATTTAAGTAAATAGTTTGCATAATTTCTTGTTTGTATTTTATTTATTTATTTACTTAAGACATTATATGTAAATAAGAAACTATCATCCCCCCATTTGAATTCAAATAAAATGTTTATAAAAAATAAATTTCAAATGAATCAAAATCTAAATTATGGGTCAAAGAACAAATCAAATTTTCTATCTATGCACTTTTGTTTAACCTACCTAAAGCTTCTCCTAAAATTTATTAAAAAAATATATCTAGTATACATTCACATATGGATAAAAATTACTAGGACTTTATGTCTCTTAATTATTATATTTTTGAAAATTATATTCTCATGCCTTAAACGAAATTTTTGGCACTTTTAGTGCTTTGGCTATTAAGGTTGAAGTTTTTACCTCAACACGATTATCATAATACATATTGATCATATAATGTGACATTAACACATGCCATCTTATGCAGACTAAGTCACGGATATTACACTAATATTCTCAAAGAGTTGTATAATGATTGAAAGTCTTTCCGTGAAGTTGTAGCTCCTTTTCCTAATCCAATTGTGTTAAAGATCATATTTCTAATTCAATTAGAAATACATAGGAGTCCATCTCTATTTATATTCTTCAAATGAATTAATTTCTATTTGAGATAGGAAATGAATCCTTATCCAATTTTCTTCATAACTCATTCCCAATTAAATTTGAAATAATGTGAGTCCTTGTGGCATTGAAATCTCTTCAAAAGATCATTCGAAATTGACTTTGAGTGGTCTGTCACGACCCATGAAGAAATCTAATGACTTGTGTGACCTTGAGTTTGAATAGGAAAACCTGCTGTCACGACTTGTGCCATGACATCACGGCCCATGAATCATGGTGATCATGGATATCACAGTTGCTAAATACTATACTTAAGGTCTGTAATAAGATGAAATGGCTCATAACAACATGACTTGTGCCATGACATCATGGCCCATGAATCTTGGTGATCATGGATATGGCAGTTGCTAAATACTATACTTAAGGTCTGTAATTAAATGAAATGGCTCATAACAAATTATTGACCAATGGTATTCTATGCTACCAATGTCGTGATGCTCTTCATAGCCTGTGAGATTGCATTATAATAACTCGTGATAGAATATCATGACCCATTATATCATTAACAGAGTTGACTTCACTAATTTGAATGTGATAGAAATTTGTGGCTCGTTACTTTCATTTGTTGGTCTACAAGGTTGTTGTTACGGCCATGATAAGCACGTAACATATCACGAAATTTAAGAATGTGACATTTTGAGTGTAAAATTGATTCCTTTCATCGTATAGTCTCTTTTATATCCTCGTTTTGCTCTTTCCAAGTGATTTTATACAAATAATCATCAAAACTTGGGTAGAAACATGACTCAAAAAAATAGAAGTAAATAACTGATGAAATGAATGTGTGCTATGTCAAAATTAACTGAAATAATATTAAATATAAGTTTCAATATATGTCGAACACGCCATTGCCATCACTTAATTCTACATACTTGCAAGATCCAAATGAGGCATCTATGTAAGGTCAAAAAATCAAATAAGTATAATTTATCATTTTGCCTGAGAAAGGAAGTATGCATAAATTCATAAGCAATGCACAAAAGAATTTAGATGCACATTAATTATTTGTTTGGATATATTTATCTTGCTTTACCTTTCATTTCTTTCTTTTACTTTCTTCTTCATCTGTGCATTGTTTTTCATTTATTTCATTTGGTGTCTTTTCTTTCATAAAAGTTATCTCTTAACTTCTTTCTTTCATCTTATTATATTGAGTAGATGTTTATTTCTTATCATGACACTTCATGCATAATATTATCAGTGGCGGTTGTACACCATGATAGCTTCTTTCTTGGAGCAAGAACTGCAGTATCAAGGATATTAATTTTTTTGCAGGGTAAACCCATACAATGAGTGTTGGTCAATTATGTGTTGCGTTCCATGGTACGTAGCTTTCCTCTAGGTTACGTGCCAACTTTTGCTCTTTCACAATCAGTGACCATGATATCTCATGTCTTTCAACTTTTATCTTTATCAATTTAATTGTCCTACTTTCATCTTTAAATTTTAATATTTATAAAAGACTCGTATATCAATGCATGATCATAATCTCATTATAAAGTATGATCATAATGTTTGGATAAAGATTGACTTAAGATTACTTTCACTACATTACTTTTTCACATTACCTAACAATCTATATTGTCTGCCATAAAGATTGTCACTAATTATACTACCAGCAATGTACATTGCTTTGTTTAATATGCATAAGCAAAGCACAGAATAATCTTTATTTATTTATTTATTCATTATATAAAAAAGATTAATGAATAACATAATTTTTTTACCAAAATACTCTTAAATAATAGAGTTAAATTTATAAATTTAATTTAAACTTGAATTACAAACATATATCTAAACTCATAAAATTTATACATGAAACTAATAAATGTATAAAATAAGTAGTATACAATTATCTAATAATAATAATAAATTAATAATAATTATTCTAAAATATTATTATATTAAAATAATTAATATTTAATTGTTTATTATTTATAATATACATAAAAATTATAATTAATTAATAATTTTGATATTAAAATTAATAAAAAATAACAATAATCTATTTAATGATAAACATATTACTATAATGATTAATAATAATTATACTAATTAATAAAATATTATATTATTATTTATTTATTTTTTATTATTTAATTAAATAAAATTCTAAAGGTCAAATGTGAAAAAAATTATAATAGATTGCTTGTGAAGTGACAATCTGAATTGCCTCCTCTCTCATAGACAATTCATATTGACACTTCATAAGTAATATGCATTGCCTGCAATGTAGATTATCTATAAAATTAAAATAAAATAAATAAAATAATGTAATCGGCTCAAGTAATTTAATACAAAATTATTGGTAATGTCTAGAGAAACGTTCCCTAAGATAAGAATACGTGTCATAGCACAATGTTTTTATAAAGGAACGCATGCACAATTATGACCATATATATAGAGTAATATCAATACTTGAAGTAACACATTATTTTATGTGAATTTGATTGTATTAACTTTCTTAAACTTAAATCCGTAAAACTATTGTGTCGTCCGAATATGCTTTCATAATCCACTAGAAGCCTCAATCATGATACTTTATCAATTCGATAAATATCTAGACAATATCATTTACAATTTCAACTTCCAATCTTAACTGGACTCGATATACAATCAAATTCATAATCTCTAACTTGATCTACACTTATCCGATATTGATTACTTTAATTGTAATTGAAAGTGGCTAGAACTTGCGGAAAACTTACATATAAAATTCTCAGATATTTTTTTTCTCCTTACCCCCATTCTCATATTATTTCATAGTCTCGATGGATGAAAGAGCCACATCTCTCTCCACACGAATCCAAATTAGATCATTTGAATTTATTTTTGGACAAAGTTCAAGGATCTATATACACCTACCATAGCCGATTTGCACAAGTTTTGGTGCATTTTTAAAAATAAATCCAACACTATTTAGGATAGTTTGATAGTATAATACTATTTTGATCATATCTCCCTCGATATACACCATATTGATGTGATTATAGTTTTTCAAAAATAGACTTCAATATCTACCCATCCGTATATCTACCCATCCATTTTGGATAAATGAAACTTATCCCAACTCTAATTAGAATACATGTCATAGAATCAGAACAAGAACCTTATCTCCAATCCTTATTTTAAACTTTTATATACATAATCCTAATTCCTTTCCTAGTTAGATGAACAATTACAATCCAACTAATAACTTTTATGAGCCAGATCAAAGGAATTGGAATTCTCTCACACACGTGGATCTATCAAATTTTATATTTAATCATGCGGATCCAGTTCATAAATTTCTAGGCATGTAGAACTAAGCATACAAAACTCGGGCATATAGATCTACATATTGTAATTATGTAGAAACTAAAAAACGTGGAACTAAGTTATGAATATCTAAATATGAAGATCCACTCATAAAAGTTTTCTTTTGAAGATTGTGTGTGTGCGTGTGTGTGCGCGCGTGCGTGCGCGTGCGCGTGCGTGTGCGTGTGTGTGCGTGTGCATGTGCGTGTGTGATACATGTTATGAAAATGCTCATAATCTTCGTAACATGTAACCCCAATGATTTCATAAAATAAAAATAAAGAATAAATGAAACTTATCCCAACTCTAATTAGAATACATGTCATAGAATCAGAACAAGAACCTTATCTCCAATCCTTATTTTAAACTTTTATATACATAATCCTAATTCCTTTCCTAGTTAGATGAACAATTACAATCCAACTAATAACTTTTATGAGCCAGATCAAAGGAATTGGAATTCTCTCACACACGTGGATCTATCAAATTTTATATTTAATCATGCGGATCCAGTTCATAAATTTCTAGGCATGTAGAACTAAGCATACAAAACTCGGGCATATAGATCTACATATTGTAATTATGTAGAAACTAAAAAACGTGGAACTAAGTTATGAATATCTAAATATGAAGATCCACTCATAAAAGTTTTCTTTTGAAGATTGTGTGTGTGCGTGTGTGTGCGCGCGTGCGTGCGCGTGCGCGTGCGTGTGCGTGTGTGTGCGTGTGCATGTGCGTGTGTGATACATGTTATGAAAATGCTCATAATCTTCGTAACATGTAACCCCAATGATTTCATAAAATAAAAATAAAGAATATCCTAGTTAGATGAACAATTACAATTCAACTAATAACTTTTATGAGCCAGATCAAAGGAATTGGAATTCTCTCACACACGTGGATCTATCAAATTTTATATTTAATCATGCGGATCTAGTTCATAAATTTCTAGGCATGTAGAACTAAGCATACAAAACTCGGGCATATAGATCTACATATTGTAATTATGTAGAAACTAAAAAACGTGGAACTAAGTTATGAATATCTAAATATGAAGATCCACTCATAAAAGTTTTCTTTTGAAGATTGTGTGTGTGCGTGTGTGTGCGCGCGTGCGTGCGCGTGCGCGTGCGTGTGCGTGTGTGTGCGTGTGCATGTGCGTGTGTGATACATGTTATGAAAATGCTCATAATCTTCGTAACATGTAACCCCAATGATTTCATAAAATAAAAATAAAGAATAAATGAAACTTATCCCAACTCTAATTAGAATACATGTCATAGAATCAGAACAAGAACCTTATCTCCAATCCTTATTTTAAACTTTTATATACATAATCCTAATTCCTTTCCTAGTTAGATGAACAATTACAATTCAACTAATAACTTTTATGAGCCAGATCAAAGGAATTGGAATTCTCTCACACACGTGGATCTATCAAATTTTATATTTAATCATGCGGATCTAGTTCATAAATTTCTAGGCATGTAGAACTAAGCATACAAAACTCGGGCATATAGATCTACATATTGTAATTATGTAGAAACTAAAAAACGTGGAACTAAGTTATGAATATCTAAATATGAAGATCCACTCATAAAAGTTTTCTTTTGAAGATTGTGTGTGTGCGTGTGTGCGTGCGTGCGTGCGTGTGCGTGTGCGTGCGTGTGCGTGTGTGTGTGCATGTGTGATACATGTTATCAAAATGCTCATAATCTTCGTAACATGTAACACCCAATGATTTCATAAAATAAAAATAAAGAATAAAAGAAAAGATAACGAAGAGTACAATTAGGATTAGGAATAGAATAAATAAGAGTCAAAGTTAAATTAGTCTCCTCATCTTTTAATATTCCTATTCCTATCCGAATGGCTTTAAGAGACTCCTAATCAAACTTGAGATAAGATGAGATTAAGTTAAATTATTATCCTAATTAATTAACATTCTTAATTCTATTCAAACTAATTTTAAAAGACTCCTAATCCTAAGAGAGATAGGAAAAATTAAATTAACTTTGACTAGGATTATAACTAGGTAACTCCTATATAAGGAGGGTTAGAGGGGGGAGGACCTCATAATCTCTCATTAGAAGAGGAGGCTCTATTCAAAGAGGAGATCGAGGCACAAGAGTAAAAAATAATTAATTAATAAGGATTAAGGTATGTAACTGGAAGGATCAACCCTAGGAATTATCATGTATTTATGACAAGTTATTACTGATTTATTGTTATTTAGGTCATTATAAACGGAGGACGTAATCAACCGCTCTACGGAGTCTGAACGCGAACTGCGTTCGCAGGTTAGAAACGATCATGCATCATAATATCGGTCATGTTTCACAGGTAAGAACGATCGTATTTCAGGGGAAGAATCGGAGCGTCGAAAATGGACTGTGTCGCCTCTTAACGTGTGACATGTTCCTCACGACAATGGATTGACGAACCACCACATGGACAAACTTGGCCTTGTCGAACCCCGACGCGGGCAAAGTTCGCCGCTACAGGAAACGACCGCGTCTCCCAGAAGACGATCTCGGACCGTGTCAGCCCTGACACGGGTCATGTTTTACTATTACAAGAACAACCATGTCACCTTGATGTCGACCGATAGACCGTGTCTTTCTTCGAACGGACCATGTCCTAGCCATTGATGAAACGGGTCGTGTCACCTAGTGAGAACCCGGAATGCGGGCCGAGCTCTCACGTCGGTCGTGTCAATTGGATTGAAATAGTTACGGCATGGATCATATCCAACCAACGCGGGTCGTGTCTCGATAATTAATATTATAATATTGTTATCTCCAAAATAGGTCGTGTCTGGATATAAAACCAGGCGTGTCATAATGAAAACGGACTATGTCCGATAGGAAACAGACCGTGTTTCCACTATCTTGTTGAATGTTAATTGTTTTATTTATTAATTGATGCATGCAGAATAAACCTAGACTTCTATGATAACATGAATTAAAAATAAATACTACAAGTGATTGAATGTATGCATGAAGTGGATAATTTGACTCCTGGTGAACTGTCAACAAGGATCTCATATTTGGGATAACTAGATTCCTACAGGAACATCTGTCAATGGGTTCCTACTAGGACTAAACTGGTACAAGTGATTATCTATAACTGGCATTCTCAAAGATTAAATTGTTATAGATTTATCTTGAAACAATTGTAAATGCATTCCCTCATGTTCAACTATCTTAGTGAATTGCAAGTCTAGCTAGCCTTAATGGTGTTGGGGTTAAACCCAACGACCTTCATGACTGGTAAAGGTTCACCAAATTAATTGTTATAATTAATCAACTTATGACAATAGATAATCAAAGAAATAAAGGATCCTAAGAACTAATTGATATGGGCATGAACCTAGTGAAAGTAATAGACATTGTGTCACAATAATGCAACTGAAGTTCTTGCAAGTGAAATGTTAATGATTACTGATACTATTACATCAATGGGTAAAGTAATTAAAAGAGTAAAAATGTAAAAGTACTGGAAAATGTATTTAGTTTTTTATTGTCGTCCATCATGTTTTTATATATGTTTCTCTTTATTGTATTACTCTTACATACTAAGCTTCATAGCTCATGGAATATTATTTTTTCTGCTTTTGATCATGTAGACGAAGGAGATAATGATGAATAGGTGATGACACCGATGATACATATTTTCATGATAAGAAGACTTACACATGATAGGAGTCTATCAAACTGGTATTTACTGTGTTTAATTAGTTTTATCTTTTTTTTTTCCTGAAACAATGTAATAGGATGATTAAAATAGACTAGTTTATTAAATGTTATTTCAAATTCATTATTTTCATATATTGTTAATGAGTCTTTTGATCAAGATCAAGTCAAATAAGTATTGTCGTAGTATTTTCAAGTCTATATTTCATCACCGACGGAGTGTGAATTTGGAGACGTTATATAACATTGTATACTCTTTGCCATATATATATATATATAATTTTAATAATATGTACTACCTCAACCTCGTCAAATAAAACATCTCTCTTTCTCCTGGCAATAGTTTTCTGGCAACAAATTTCATAGAGGTGCTTAATGTCATGCGATAATTTTAATTATTTCCTTGCATAATTACTCATAGTCTTAGTTAAAAGAAAAACTTTAAACTCACGATAAAATGCGAAAATATAAAATAATTCAAAGAGGTTTAAGTGAGAATAACCCAAAATATTATAACTTCATATAATATTGGTTTGGTAATATTTTTAGAATTTTATAGTGTGGGAAAAAAATCACAAAATATAATATTTTAACATTTCAAACTATATTTTAAGAAAAAAAGTTGTGGGATATCAAAAAATTTTTGGAAGTGAAATGTACCCAAACACACAACTTGATTTATGAGTTATGCTATATCCTCCCAATCAATTCTTCTAATTAACTCTCTCTCGTAGTGACATATAAAATAATTATACTTATTTTCTAAAATTATTTTAAATATGTGAATATAGAACTATATTATTTTAATTATGGATGTTAGAAGATTGAATTAGAAGGATGAATATAGATTTATCAACCATAGTAAATACATTTTTTTTAAGTGCCTTGTGCACCCGAAGGGGATCCAGCAATGAGATGACATCCAATAGGTGAAGGACACGTATGGAGTTAGGATCTGAAATCCCCTCTACACCACTTATTCCCGTCCACTAACCGCCCTATATCGCCCAATGGCCGTGGCTTCGACCAGTCACCACATTAGCAGAAAAGAGAGAGCGAGCGAGCGAGAACTTCAGTGGCTTGCAGCAGTAGCAGAGCAATGTTCTCACCTTCGCCTGCCAAACTTGGTGCTGCCGCGCCATCTATGCCACTCCTCGTCAAGTCGATGGCCGCTCAGAAGCCTGCAGCGAGGACTGTATCTGGCACCAGGAAGGTGAGATCCTCAGTATTCTCAGATAGTCAAATTGGACTTCATCTTACTCCTTAATGAGTTCTACGTTTCTCTGTCTTCACCTCGATCGATTTGCATAGTTATATGGTTTGTTCTTCCCACAGTTGCAGTGTCAGGTGTTCTGTAACCACTGTTCTAAGAATTTTGATGTTGCCATGTCAAGAAATGTGTCCGAAAAATAAGTTTCGAAAATATCCTCAGTCCTGTTAAATTAATCTGAGTTAGGCGTTCAATTTTAGTTCACGGAATCAAAATTAAATTTAAGCAGGTCACGCCTTAATTTTCTACCAATAAATTCTGCAAGAAGAGAATGAGAATCCGATGTTTCATGGAATCTTCATATGAGAAAAAAAAGGATAATTGCAAATTTGCTTCTTCAGCATGAATAATAAATTAGAGAACAAAAACATTGCATTTTCAATAAATTTCTCTGGACAAATGCTGCTGAAAGAATCAGAATCCGAAATTCATGGAATCTTCAATTGAAAAAAAAAGAAGAGGAAAATTGCTAAGTTGCTTCTTCAACTTGAGTGAAATATTGAAGAACAAAAAACATTGCAATTTCTTCTTATCCAGTTCTACTGAGCTCATGTGAAAAACTTAGGAACACGGGATTGAACTTTGAATGCAGGGGTCAACTGTGTTTCCAGTAGGCGAGCCAGGCCCGAGAGAGATCAACAACGGGTCACCTCCCATAAAGCTGCTGACAAATGTGGAGAAGCTTAGACTCCTGACCAAGGCAGAGAAAGCGGGATTGCTCTCTGCAGCTGAGGGCTTCGGACTCTCACTGTCCACAGTGGAGAGTTTGGGTCTCCTCTCCAAGGCCGAGGAGTTGGGAGTTCTATCGGCAGCCACAGATCCCGGAACTCCCGGGACACTGCTAAGCCTAAGCTTTCTGTTGCTCGGCTTGGGCCCTGTTTGCGTGTACGTCGTGCCGGAGCAATACCCATGGCAGGTGGCCCTGCAGGTAGTGGTGGCTTTGGCCTCTGTAGTTGGTGGAGCAGCCGCATTTGCTGCCTCAAATTTTGTCTCAAGGCTGCAGGGCTCAAATTAAGCTGCTTGATTATTCAGCTTTGGGATCTGGTGACGTGTGTAATATATCAACTTAGACCTTGCTAAGTTTACAATGGAAATTTGTCTTCCTAATTTAGTTATTTTCATGTTTGCAAGTTACCTACTCAGCGTGCACAGGATTTATATATCAAACTCGAAACTGCTGAATCAATTTGACATGTGTCTCAAAAGTCTCTTAGTTGGTTTTATGGGTGTTTTTTTTCTCTAAAGATAACATATATATGCATTCAGAATCGCAATATCAGGTTAGCAACATATATATATGTTTGACCATGGATGATCCTTGGTTCAGGAATTGTTATTGGATTGATAAAAGTTGTTATGGGCTTTTCATTCCATTGGGTGCAGAGAAATTATTCCTAAGTATAAGTAAAAGTCAAAGTCATTATTATCTTAATCATATAATATTTCTAATCCTGCCTAAATTAGTTTTAAATGACTCCTAATGATAGAAGATATTAAATTAATTTTGATTAGGATTTTTCTAGTAAACCCCTATATAAGGAGGTTTAGAGGGGGAGAGTCTCACAATTCTCTCTCAAGCCTAAGCCTAAGCCTAAGTCTCTCTCTCTCTCTCTCAAAAGAGGAGGTCATACACGTGAGGGCAAGAAACATAAATTGAAGAAGAAAGATTAATTATGTAACTAGAAGGATCAACCTTAGGGATTATCATATGTATATGACATATAATTGTTATAGTTAAATGCTTGCATATAAAGTTATTATAATTGTTGACGGAGTGGACGGGATGGAGATGATGACCTAAAATAATTAGAGAATGAACGCGGATCGCGTTCGGTAGGAAACAGACTACGTTCGCAGGTAAGAACGGTCATCGGTCGTGTTTCACGAGAGTACACCAGAGCGTCGGAAATGGCCCGCATCACCTCTTGACGCAGGTCGTGTTCCATAACATCGGAGAGCAACACGTCGACAAACTACATCGAAGGCTAACACAGACTGCGTCCTATCATGAGTCGTGTTCGCTAATGACGTCAACACCATGCGTGACTCGAGCCGTGTTGCACCTGAGCATCAGTCGCGTCACAAGAGATAAATTGAAATGAATTGAATGTAGGTCAGGTCACCTCGAACACAAACCACACAGAGGATAATGCGGATCGTGTCTGCGCTAAATGCATACCGCGTCCCGATGGATAAAAGTGATCTATAAAATGGATTGCATCCGCTGTCTACACGGGCCACATCACAACAAAAAATGGGCCATGTTGCGCCCTAATGCAAGCCATGTTCCCGATTGAAGATGTTATTCTATTTCTACCCCTTATTGTTATAAATATGTCTAATTGTACTTATTGATTGGAATTAGTATTGGATGATAACTTAGTAATTAATCAGAGTTAAAAGAATGTATATTGATTGTGATTGAATTAGCACATTAAGAGGAGGCCCCGTCGATTGCGGGATTTATCTCGATTGTAGGATTCTACCCTGATTGCAGTACTCTGTCCTGATTGCAAGACTATGTCCTTATTGCAGGACTTACCTTAATTGTAGGGTTTATCCTAATTGTGAAATTTATTCTTATTATGGAACTTGTCCCGATTGTATCTCAGAGATGGGGTGATTGAGTATTGATGAGCACTTATGACATAGCTAGTCATCCTACGGCGGGATAACCTGAATCTTATATGTATTAATAAAGATAAAAGAATGAATTGACACTGAGGATCACAATGATCAGGCTTGAACATATTGGTACCCCGCATCTACATGCGATTGATGTTCTCACCATAGATCGATAAAGGTAAAAGATTGAATTGAGCTTGAACCTATTGAATAGACATTAATTGGGGTTTGCTTCACAGCAATGCAATTAAGGCTCTCGCAATTGAATTTGGGATTGTTACCATTGGAAAAGAGGTAATGAAAAGGTAAATAGGTAAAGGAGAAATAGTATTGTTGTTTAATTGATCTTTACCATATTTTTATATATGTTTTTCCCTATTGCATTTCCTTTACATATTGAGATTTATAGTTCATGTGATATTATTTTCCCCTACTTTTGATCATGCTGGAAAGGGAGGTAATGATTAATAGGTGATGACTCTGGTGATGCAAAATTTTGTGATGTGAAGACTTGCACATGATGAGTCTAGCTTGAGTTCAACTTACTGAGTCTAATTAATTTTTATGGTTATTTTACTCTATCTTTTCAATATTGGAACAGTGTAAAAGAATATTTTATTTGGCTAGACTTATTGATAGAGTTTTTATTATTAAAGTTATTGCTTTCGTATATTGTTGGCTAGTCTTTGCTCAAAAGTCAAGTCAAAGAAGTGATGTCGTAGCGTCTCCAAATCTATGTTTCGTCACGTGGAGATGTGTTGATTCGGAGGCGTTACAATACTTGTCCCATAAGTAATAAAGTGAAGTGTCGATCCTATGAGGACTACTAATACCGCAACCTAGACCTAACAAACATTGATCGGGTTGGTAAAAGATTTAAATGGAGAAGTTATAAAGAAAATATAAGAAAAGATAGAAGAATGATCATAGGCAATTGGGTGTATATCAATCAAATTAGATAGATAAGGAGGGTAGTACCTTGTCTACACCACCGTAACAAAGGATCTTTCTGTATCTAAAGATGAAATGGAACAATTTATAAAGTGGGGGGAGAATTAATCTAGTCTCAACTTGCCAATGTTTTAGGTTTGAGTTATTTATTATGCCCTAAACACATGCAAACTAACCCTCTCGGTTTCTAGTTTTACGCAATATCAAACACAACACATTAATGCAATTCCCTATAAATCTAAGATCTCTTTCGATTTCTCTTATACCACTACACAAGTTAGGGGTCTTTCGGTTTCTCCTAACTCATGGTATTCATGCAAAGGTTATACCAAGACCAATTCTGAATTCAAGATAACAAGCACAAATGAATTTTCTCTCAGATAGCATATCAATCATGCAAGACAATTAGAATTCAGAAGAGCATTGAGCATAACATGCACACTATAAGTAAATTCTAACTAATAAAAATAATAGAAATACACACATAATAGAATTCAAAATGCAGAGTCAGGGGTTCGACTCAGTACAACCCTAGATCAAGTTACTTCGTAATAGGAGAAATTCACACATAATAGTATTCAAAGTTCATCTTAAAAGAAATAGTAAGATATACAATCGACAGTGTCTTTCGATTTTCCATGCGAGATCGACAGTGCTTCATTCTCTTCGATAGTAGAATTCATCCCAAGCCTTCGCGATCCCACTCTCCAAATACTTTTTTCTCTTATTTATAACTTTTGGAACAAAGTTCATAGGGTTGAGAAAGAACACGTGGAAGATCCTACAGTTGTGGGTCATTATATTCATTCGGCATTTGTAGCTCCACTATCATGATAGACTTGTAATTGTCCGTAAAATCTAAAAATGTCGATCTTTTGACTGTAAACTTGACTTCTTTCATTGTGTAATCCCTTATAGTCATTTCTTTATTTCTTCAAGTGATCTCAAAAAAATTGTTATCTCAAAGAAATAGAATTAAATAATTAATGAAATTGATGTTTGCTATGATAAAATTAATTAAAATAATACTAAATGTAGGCCTATATATATGTTATAATATGCATGCATCAAATTTCCTCAAGCTTAGACTCTTGATTATATTCAAGCTAAGATCAAGCAAGGTTCATAATACAAAGGTTTTAATCATAGATTCCACACTAAGATAACTAATTTTTTGACACCATTCTTTTACAAACACATGGCCAAAGTATCTCGCCACTTTTCAGTAACCTAGGTTTATAGAATTTCTGAAGCTTGGACATATTTAGACTCATTCAAGTTCAATCCCATGCAAGAAAACTAGTAGTCTATCCACTAGCATTAATGTTGAAAACAAAAGTTCAAGTAGAGCTTATTTTATTTTATTTTGTGATAGAAAAGTAAAGATCTTTTCACTTTATCGTAATCTAATATTCAATTAATATTGCACAAGGAAGTATCTGTAGGAGTTTTCGACTAAACTTAGGATCATTGACTTAGGAGCAAGCAACATCCGTCACGAAGATTTGTCGCTGCATGCGCCACTAGCTAGCATGTCATTGCATATCACTCACTGGAGTATCCAAAATAGGAGTGACAATTCTCCCTAACCTATGAAGCCCAATATGTAAGCACAAAGATAAAACTTTCATGAAAATAATGCGTCAAGAATAAGCTATGACAATATCATAAAAATAGAAAAAATCAATTATCCCATGTCATCAATCATTCATCTTTACTTTTTTATCATCCATGCTTTCATTTTTTTTTTTGCAATGCTTTCTTGTCATTCTTCATCAATCATCTTTCATTCATCATCTTTACTTTCTTTGCATGAGGAGTAAGTTCACAATATCATTAAAGATAGTCAAATATTAATTAATCCTCGATCATTCATCATCTTTCATTCATATTTCCATCAATCATCTAATGAAATATGAACAATGAAATATTCAACCCATGTGATTATCTTGTTATCCTTAAATTATACCATTACTGAAATTAAGGTGATTTTTGAATGTTGCTTTGGGTGAATTCGAATGATTCATGAGTCTTGGAGGTCTAGCCAATAGGTTAGTGGGGGTGCAAAGGCACGATCGATAAGAATGCTTGAGAAATTCTTTCATTGCAGAGCAGGGAGAAAGCTATGCAAAAGGAACTAGGTAATAGTTATTCTATCAACCCCTATCTTTAGTAACATTATTGCTCCAAACATTCTATTTATGGTGATCTCATAATTTAATTAATTGAATATGTCCACATATTAATCCTTAATATTAAGAGAAGGCCTACCATCATATATCATCTGAAAATTTCAATAAAATTTAATAATAATAAAAAATTGCAGAGACCATTCACGGCCCGTGAAAGGCTCTTTCATCATTGTGACTCATGATAACTTCCTTCACGGCCGTGACCGAGTATGTGATTCCTTTATTTCATCTTCATAGCTAATGACAACTTCCTTCATGGTCTTGACCATAGACGCGAGATGCCTTCATGGCCCGTGAAATTCAATTTCATGACCATGACGATGCATTCACAGTCATTTCACTTCCTTTGGGGTTGTTAACCCCATCGTGTTAAATCAGATCCCTTTTTTGTTCTTTTGATATCATATAAATTAGATCCAAAAACATTAACATCTAGGAGGCATCAAATAATTGAAATTTTGACAATAATCAATTCTTTCTAGGACAAGACCTAGCATATAATTATTTTAATCATGAAAGGCATATCTAAGAAATCTGCCTACGTATATGCATATTTGTAGGGTTTTTTTCGTACGTTCTTCGAGTTCTCCTAATCCTCGTCCTCGTTCCTTCAATATTCATGTTGTCCTTGATCTCCTTCACATTCTCCTGATGGGGTTTTAACATGAATTTATGAGAGGGAGAAGGAGAGAGAAGAAAACACCATGGAGAAGAGGAGAATTTCCTTACCTATGCACGTAGAGAGCAAAGGGAAGGCTCTTGCGAAAACTAGGGTTTCGTAGGAGAGAATAAGAATTATGAAGGTTTTTTTCCCACCCCAACGGTCTATTTATAGTGGATCTCTAAAGCTTTCTCTAAAGTTAAAAACGAATAGAACTTTATTATTTAACCCAACTTAAAGTCCAACTAAAAAAATATTATTTGTTTAATTAATTCTGAATTGGACTTAAGATTAATAAAATTATTGTAAGTTAATAAATTCTAGTTTAAAGAAAACCTAAAAAAATCTCGGTGTTATATTATAAACCTTCTAAAAAAAGAATTTATCCTCAACTTCAGTACGTGGATAGTGGCTTACCAAAAAGTGTTGGGAACTCCTTGCGCATCTCTAACTCCAATTACCAGGTGCCTCATTTTTTTGGTGTCGATTCCATGATACTTTGATTAATAACACCTTCTTTGTTGCCTTGGCGTCGCATACGTTGTTCTAGTATCTTCACTAGTTGTTCCTCGTAGGTGAGATCCTCCTTCAAGTTTGGCTCTTTGATTCTTATCACATTGACTTCGTCGTGTTGATACTTCCTCAACATGGATACATGGAAGACATTGTGCATACACCCGTAGGAAAAGGGTAGCGCCAGTCTACATGCTCCTTCACCAATCAACTCTAGCACCTTGAATGGACCTACATATCGAGGGATAAGCTTGCCGCTTTTGTTGAACCTCATGACACCCTTGGTTGGATAGAATTTCAACAATACTTTGCCTCCAACCTTGAAAATCTACCCTCGATGTCACTTATCAGCATAGGTCTTCTGTCAACATTGTGCAAATTTCATTCTCATTTTGATCTGTCGACTCTGTCTGCATATTCTTGTATCACCTCTGGGCCCAACAACTATCGCTCGCCAACTTTGCTCCAACATGTTGGTGAATGACATGGCCTTCCATAGAGAACCTCGAAAAGGGTCATGCTTATGCTGGAGTGATAGTTGTTGTTGTAGGTAAACTCTGTCAATTGAAGGTGATCATCTTAGTTGTTGATGATAGTAAATTCCAATTTTAATTCTATATATAAATTCACATTCTTACCATGGATTTGATACCTTCATATTGTATATTATCATCTTTTTATACGAATTTTATACCTTTTGAAATTTCCTGACTATGAATTTATTTTTTCACAATCTAAACCCATTTTGGAGTGAATTATACGGTTTCCATACTTGGTTTGGATGCAGGTACCAGGTAGGGGTGTTTCACACCCTGGTGAATTTTGGAGTTGATGGCAACCTGAATATGCACATGTTCACACCCTGAGCTCTCCTTGAGATATAAGATTCATACCCTGATGTCGTTACCAAACAAAATACACAAGAGACAAGACATAACAACCTACTATTAGAAGATTCCTCTGTCATATTCATGGGTGTTTCCTACAGTAAATGGTAGAGGACAGGTGGCGAATACACAAAAAGGGGGCCACCATAGTATAAACAAGGAAAGTAGAGAACCGAGAGACGGGTCGGCGCATCCGAGAGTAAAGGTGACGGCCATTTTGAGGGTGATAGAGGATGCCGATGAAGAAGAAGAAGAAGAAGCATAATTGATAGTATGGTTTTTTGGAACAATAAACTCTTAAAATATTTTATGACTTTCCGAATTTATGTTTCCTTGTAATGTCTATGATTGGCTAAAACATTTAGCCTAAACACGGGAGTATTGGAATATTTTGTTTTATGTGTTGATATCTTATACTTGATTTCATCTCCATTTTCGACTTTCTAATATGTTCTTGATGTTTGTTATAATCTATGAATGTTTTGTTGAATCTAGGATCCCGAGATTGTTTTGATGATCACAAATTTGTGAAAGAACTTAGTCTTGAACTAATGAACTTGTTGGGCTGATTTCTGAAACAGATATTCAGGTTCAGAATATGATAGGTCGACCAAAGTTAAAGAACGGATGAACTATGAACACAGAAGACATATAAGAAGAACTCTATGTGTGCAGTGGTCGTCCTAAGTAGATGGAGTGGTCGACCAATATTGAAGGGGAATGCATTTGAAGAGAAGTCAAAGGTTGAACGATCGACCAGAGGTATAGAGTGGACGACCATATAGATGGGCTGAACAGGAGAGGTCGCCCGATGATGAACAATGGGCGACCTAAGGTATCACACTTACAACCAGAGGATGGAGAACGGACGGTCCAAGGAGAAGTGGACGCCCAATGAAGACTTAGTCGAAGAAGGGTCTTGACTAAGCAGAGGAAAGGTCGTCCGAGGTTGAAGAGCGGACGACCAAAGATCTGAGGATGAAGGCAATGGACGTCCAAAGGGCTCAAGGTGTTGACAGTGGACGACCAGAATATTGCCAAGGCTG
>LTAE01009197.1:0-19050 GCA_001647135.1 Pontederia paniculata
TTGTGTTTGTGTGCTTATTTGTTTTCTCTGCTTTTTCTCTCTACTTACTTATACTTGCATCTGCATACTTCCGCTAATATAACTCATCTATCATAACAAAAGTAGAGAAAATTTTAATACACCAATTCACGCCCCCTCTTGGTGCCATCCCGATCCTACAAGATTATCTTTTATAATCACATATAATTTTTTTTTCTTGAGAAGTTCTAGTCACATCCAAAGTATATATAAGATGGTTTGCTTTCTCTATGACCCAACCCCCTCTTTCTCCCCATATCTTTTCCCTCCTCTCTCTCTCTCCCTCTTCCTCTCTCTCCTTCTCTACTCACGACGTCAGTTCAACATGAAGGAGGATAGGCCGAGAAGATGGTTCAACATAGAGGAGGAGATGTCCATCGAGAAAGAAGAAGATTGTTAGACTACGAATCAAGGTATGTAATTAGAAAAATTAATCTCAGGATTTTTCATATATGTACGATGAAATAAATAAATGATAAGAATAAGATTGATAATTAATAGTCTCTGTCGTAAGCCTATGATTAACCTTCAAAATAAATAGTTAAATATATGCCTAATTGATCATAAAGAGAGAGAAGAAATCACAAACAACAAGGGCACCGAAGACCAAAACACGGACCGCGTTCGCCGCCAATCATGTCATGCCCTCTGAATGAAAACGATAAAGTTTCAATTGTCAAAAACGAACCACGTGTCTATTTGACACGGTCCACCGTGTCCTCTGAGTTAACCATGTCAACCCTTGACACGGGTCGTTTCCTTTGACCAAACACGCCCGCCCTAAGTGAAATGGACCGCGCGTCACATGGACACAATCTACGCTCGAGAGATCCATAAAGTACGAGATTAGCGATATTGATCACCAACACGACCCATGTTTCCTAAAACGAAGAACAACAATTGAAACCTTATAGTCAAAATGGACTATGTTGCCTAAACTCGGGCCATGTTTCCACTGGAAGATGGTGTGCACAATCTCAAAATCGGTCGTGTTCAACTGATAAACACCACCTGATTGGGGAGACAATGGTGGTCGTGTCCCTAGTGATGCGGGCGATGTCCCAAGATGCATACTGATTTCTTTATTTGATTGTTTGAATTTGATTGAAGTAGGACTTGTGAACTTTCTCATGAACCTAGACTAACAGGTGATAAAAAGTAAAAAATGTTATTGTTTGTGACTGAATTTATCGCATGAAGATGATGACCCCTATAAATTGAGTGATTTATTCCTACTGTTTACTGGGTTCCTTCATGAATCACTAAGTCCCTTGCGGACTACTGTTTTGGAGATTTATTTGCATTAGAGAGCAATCCCATGACCTAACTACCTATACTGGCACCGAACTTACTTGAATCTTCTTGCACTGATAGTATCTCATTATTGAATGAAATAAAAGGCGACTTAGCACAAGATAATAAAAAAATGAAGTGGTCCTAAGTACTGACTAGTTGTGAACATATTGAACATTGAGATAATGTGCACCATGGTATATGGATGCAACCGATGAACTTATATCACTGAAAAAAAGAGGTAAAACAAAGTAGAGAAAAATATCATGTAACTAAAGGTAAAGCTAATGTTTATAAAGATATGATATAACATGTTCTATTTTACTTATATCTTCATATATATTTTTCCCTATTGAATTATTATCCTTTATATATTGGACTTCATACTTTATGAGAGAATTGTCTTTTCTAGATTTTGATCTTGCAAGTATAATAGATGGTGATGACGCAACCGTAGTATGATAATGTTCACGATGAATGACTTGCACATGACATAGGGCTTGATTATAATTTAAGTATTGACTTCCGTAATGATATATTTATATTGATAATGAGTGGTCGGTTAAAAGCTAAGTAAAAAATATAAGTTCATAGCGTCTCTGAAAAGATATTCCGCCAGACGGTGGAGTATGCTTCTAGTGGTGTTACATATATAACCTATGTAAAGATAGTTACAAGTTTTCAATTATTTATTTTTGTTTTATGTTGTTTAAATAAGAAAATTAATTGATATATTTAATTAGGGAGACTATATTTTAAAATTGATTTAGAACTAATTACTTAAAATGTAATTTTTAAATCATCAACTTATTTTTTTCATTCCATCTGAAGACTACTATGGCCGTGCAGCCCGTTAATGCCGAGAAACTTTGAGTTGGGTTGGTCTATTCGGCCCACTCAACGTTTTGACCCTTTTGCCCCTTCTCCACTCGGCTTTGCCAATCGTGTCGGTAGCGTCCTCGATGAAGTAAACAAACTTTGTTATCGATTCCGATCGAGGAATATAACAGAAATAGCAAGAACCCTAATATCGCCGGAGACCGTCATCGGACTTCGATTTCTCCTCTCACATTCTTCGCCGGAGCTCGAGGGATCTCCGGAGCACTTGCCTTCTTCTCGTTCTGTTGAGGTAAGTGTCGGAGGTCTTGGCGCGATTCCATCTCGTATCTGCAAATTTATCGGTATTCCAAGATCTTTACTTGTCCTTTTTTGGGGGGTTTGTCGCTTCGAACTTGGAGGGAATAAGCTACGGAGTTGATGGATAAAAGCGCCGGCGACGCTCCGGCGGCGCTTGAGAAGTGGAAAAGCGACTTCTCCAGGTCGTACCAGCATTACTTGGACAAATCCACTCCTCATGTCGTCGGAAGGTGGCTTGGGACGGTTGGGATCGCTGTGATCTTCTTGCTGCGCGTCTACTTCGTCCAGGGCTTCTACATCGTCACCTACGGCCTGGGGATCTACTTGCTCAACCTTCTCATCGGGTTCCTGTCGCCGATAGTGGATCCCGAGTTGGAGGTGACTGACGAGCCCTCTCTGCCCATGCGTGGCTCCGATGAGTTCAAGCCCTTCATCCGCCGTCTCCCAGAGTTCAAGTTTTGGTAAGATGGGAGGAGTTCCTTATTTGATAACATGAATCAGTAATTTGAATACTTGATTCTTTACATTTCCTTCATTATAGCCTTTAGGACATTTTGACTTGTTTTTTCATGCATATTATTTTCTACATATTCGAACTGATGTGGTTGGTAATCGCGATATGGTATAAGATTTAAACTACATGGCCAACTAGATAAAAGATATAAATTTAGTGGTGCTCATTTGTTTTGTTTTGAGAGGATGACTTCCAGGTAGAAGTCCTCAAAACTCAATAGGCAAATGAAATAGATGTTAGATGACTGTAACCAGCATCTACAATCTTGTTCAGATATATGCTCTGAAAGCTGTCTTTACCACATAGTAAATGCAACTGATTTTACAATATAGTTCAAAAATTAACCACCACTGTAAAATTTCTGAATATCTTTATGTTGTAATGCATTCCTACCTGTTTTGTTCTCAATTCAGTTGAGATACTTTAATGAGTCAACACACTCCAAGCATTGTATGGACATCTTAATGAGTCAGCATATTATTCTGGGTTTTAGCGTCTTCTTGATCTCCTTTGTGTGGTCATTAACACTAGTGTTATGAAAAAAGTAAGCATCTGGAGCAAAGTGGCCAATCAAAGTGGATCAGCTTGTTGTTAGTTCTCTCTCGTTTGGTCAGTGTTATTATACTTGTCATTTATTTGTTTGATTTCCACTCTAAAAAAGGCTTGATTTCATGCGCAGGGCGCCAACTGACCTTACGATTAGATTTATCATTTTCTAATCCAAAGTTTTTAAGACACTTGAAGTTTCCACTTGAAGGGGCTTTCAAGAGACAAACTTTTCTTCTCTTAACTCTGATAAAACATTCTTCCTTCTTCAAGCCTAAAATACCGTGAATCCGCAATTCAGCCTCCAAAAAAATCCACAGTTCAGAAGCGGGTGAAAGATTTGTGAGAATTTGTTTATAGAAGCCATAAACTCTACAAGTATCTTAATCTCTGATCATTTCTCTGATTTGAAGCCTTTTCTTTTTTGTCCATTTCTGTTATCTCTTCTCTGTTTTCTTCTTTTTCCTTCCAGGGACAAAAGCTGATAAAAATGTGTGAGAAATTTATATAGAACCCGTACTTCTTTGTATCTGGTGTCTACAAGCATCTTAACCTCTGATCATTTCTCTGATTTGAAGCCTTTTCCTTTCTGTCCACTTCTGTTTTGTCATCTCTGTTTTCTTCTTTTTTCCTTCCAGGACCAAAAGGTTGGATATTTAGACAAAATAGACAAATATGTACAAAAAATCTTACAACACCGGTATGGAGATCTAAATCTCATTTTGTCGAACTCTTGACCAACAATAAATTTTTGTTATAAGATAACGACTACCGATTTTGCAGTAATATCTTGGCATTTGGCAACCACGTGGCGGACCTCTCACAAAAATGGAAAAGAAAATCTTTACCTGACCTTTTTATTTCAATTAAACACATCGTGTAAGGTATGAGATATTCTTAACCAAAAAATGCCAGACTGATCATCACAACACTCATGCTGCATAATGTGTTCTCTTAAGAAGTATGACGTATGATATAAGTTCTAATTCTACAGAATAATCATAATCATTTTTCTGCCCTTCAATATCTTTTAAAATTTTTGTGAGAATAATCATAATCATTATTTGATTATGTGCTTAGTGGAAAAATTCTACTTTACGAAACTTTGGATCACATGAACTTGGCATGCATGTGTAATGCAGTATTTTCAGTGAGTTATGATATGCTATTGTCTGTAATGCTATATTATTCTGTTTCTGGTTTGGATAAGTAGAAATTATTTGTGTTTCATGTTTTAGTTGAACTTCTGATAATTCGCTTCTGTTTCTGAGATGTTAAGTAGGAGGAAGTATCTCATCATCGAATAAAGGAGGAAGTATTTAATTCAATTATTTCCTCCCTTCAGGTACTCCATAACGAAGGCTTTCTGTGTGGCTTTCTTGATGACTTTCTTTTCCGTATTTGATGTTCCAGTCTTTTGGCCCATTCTTCTCTTCTACTGGATTGTTTTGTTTTACTTGACCATGAAACGACAAATTCTTCACATGGTCAAGTACAAGTATGTGCCTTTCAACATAGGGAAGCAGGTGAGCACTTCTCTCTACTTACAGTATGGCCTTCAATCTATTCACCCAAAATGGAAGATTTCAGTAGGCAGGTTGCAGGCCGTAATGAAACTTTTATGGATCAGTTTAATGCAGTGTGATTGCACTTTTCTGGGGCGCCCTTGTGGTTTCTACTTAGAAACCTGACAAATCCTGTCTAGCTTATGGCACTGCCAGTTCTATTCTTCAATAACTACTGTCATCTATACTATGTGTTGATTTTTGTTTTCATCTGTCTTACCTCTATACTATGTGCTGATTTTTGTTTTCAACTGTCTTACCTCTTATATTAACAGAGATACGATGGGAAAAAGGCTCCTGGTAGCAGCAGCATATCCAAGGATTGATCTAAAAATGGCATGGGTAGGAGGCGATGATGCCCAATTTTCAGGCGTCAATATACTGTTGAAAAGTAACTCGCAATTTATTCGTTTGAGATACATATTCTTATGTTACAGACTTCTATTCTGTCATATTCACTCTACTGTTTTGCACGAGTTCAAAATATAACCCTACTGTTTTTTGCATGAGGCTGTTTGCTCTCTGGGGAGCCTTTGGTTTGTAGTACAAGGGATCTGGCCCTTCGTCCATGCAGTGTTTTGGCCCTTTGTGTTCTACCTTTAGAGAGGCACTCTTTGCCATGGAATTATGCATTTGACATTTATACTTTTGGATTGTTTTAAGGACCGACATATCTCTTAAATTTCCATGGATATTAACCAATAAACCGTGTTGAAGCCTCAAGGATTTGTTATGCTGTGTGAGTACTTTACTGCTCCCCACGTTTTTGCAAAGCCATTCTTAAACGCTATATTTGTGCTTCTGGATCTTTCCATGTAAAAGTCACTCCTAGTCGACTGGTAAGATTGTTACACTTGTGTTTTTTTAGAGAATTTCTCAAAATAAAGGGGAAGCAGGTTTAGAGTACTACACTTTTAGCATGAATCAATTTCTGAATAAAAATAATGCTCAAGCCTCAAAATGTTGTGAACAGAAAAATAGCATTAGTTAAATAATTTTTTTAAAAAATTCAATGAGGTACACTTATGAGGTTGAACTAACCAATCTGTGGTAAATTGAAATCAAACTTAAACTGTGGCTTGTCACGTTCAAATACTCCATTTTGAGAAGTTCCCGAGACGTTTTTTTTTCTACTCTTTAGTTTCTTTTTTCCTAGTAATTTCTATTCGCACTGAATTATATTTTATTTTCACTTTCACCATTAAAGAAATTATCCATTTACATCTGCACCATCAGAGTTTTCTATTTTATCTCATCTTTTTTGTTGATCCTGTGCTTTTAAATTTTGTTATCATTTAGGAAAAAAAATTAATTTTATCTCCATTTTTTATATAATTTTTATTTGTTTATGTGGTAGTACAAGGTATAAATGTAATTGAGAGATAAAATAAAAGACAGTTAAAAGTGGGATTCCCAGGCGTTGTTTTGCTCATCATGGAATAGTGATATAAAGTAAATTAACCCAAGTTTTTTTTTTGAGGAATACGCAAGTCTTTTTATGAGGAATTACTTTATCTTTCAACATTAAACTATTCGTATTTTTTTAATTCAAGCTCTGCGGTAAATCTGCTGGTTTTGTGGAATAAGACATATTAACACCTTATTATGGATGTCGTTCTCCAACCAAACATTCTAGTTGTAGTTGAGGTGAATTGTTATTCTGTGTCTCGACTTATAATAAATGTTTCGTCTCAAGGATTAGGAAATCAAACGAGCCGACCTGGATCAAAAGATTAAATGGTCATATATGACAACATATTCAAATTATTGTTGCGACTATTAAGATGAAAAACGGCCATTTTGAAATTTGACATCATAAATTTCATTTTTGAATATTCTCTCGACGGTGATTCTTTATAAAAAATATAAAATTATTGTATAATTGATTTCTTGTTCATTTTTTTTTCAAAAACTTACTAATATTATATCTTAACTCAATAATAAATTCAAATGACTCAATTTCCTGTGCATTAAAGCTTCTTGAATGATTGAGATGGCGAAGCCACCTATCCATACATGATCTTTGGAGACGTCTCTATGATTTTTGTTTCCTATTTTGTATTGTAGGGTTCCTATATAAATTTTATAGAGTTTGAGTTATTTTTTTTATCTTCTGTCATCTATTATTTTCTTCTAAAAAAAAAAGCTTAATCGCCATCTCAGAATGTAGCACAGTTAAAGATGAACCTCATCAAATCTGTGTCTTCAGTGTGTTGATTCTTCTCTCGCCTATATCTCATAACAAACTAGTATAAGAACCTTAAGTTACATCGATAATTTGAAATCAGGTGAAAAGATGACATATATCAATGTTAATGTCGAGAAGTTCATCGAGCGAAATAGTTTCAGACTATGGTAGATCAAGATGTGTGCGCTATTAGAACGACATGGGATGTGGGCATCGCTCATGGAGACTTAATTGATGGAGACCAATTCAAAGTAAAAATCAAAGAAGATCGATCTCACGGATTCAGTAGTGAGGAAGAGAAGACATTCTCGATGATCTTATTGTGTCTGAGGTTATAATCGAAGTCTCCGATGAAAAAATGTTGATTGATTTGTGGTTGTAACTTGAAAGTCTTTACATGACAATGTTTCTCATTAACAACTTGTTGTTGAAGCAACGACTTTTGACCCTTTGCATGCAAGAAGGTACCTTTTCGAAGGAACATTTGGTAAACTAAATACCTCATTAATGAAGTTGATAAACATTGATGTAAAGATTGATGATGAAAATGATGTCATATTTCTGTTAGTTTCTCTTCCTCATTTGTTTGACAATATTTTTCAATTTATGATCGTAAGGAGAGATACTATAAGTATGAAAGAAGTAAGATCGAGTTTCATACTCGTGAACTTTGATAGAAGGTGTTTGGTAATTCTGTAGAAACTCAAGGCGCATGGTTAAGTATATCTTGAAGAATGACAAGTTGAAATCGAAGAATAAGAAGCCAAATACTAAAGATATATGCTACTACTGTAAGGAACCAGACCTTTGGAAGAAAAATTGCCCTAAAAAGGTCTCAATTATTGTGGTTGCACATGAGAAGAGACGTTCAGGAGATGATATGGTTCTTGCTACAATCAATTAGGAATGTCTTAAGGAATGTGGGTTCTTAATTTGGAATATTCCTATCATATGACTTTGAACAAAGAGTAATTTTTAACATATCAAAAGTTTGATGGCGAAAGAAGTTATTATATCAGCAATAGTGTCCTTCCATCGTTCAGTGATGCATCATGCAAGATAGTAATCGGCTCCAAGTTTAGATCAAAACTCATGACAATAAGGTGAGAACATTAACAAATGTTGGTCTTTGTAAAAAAAAGAGTCTTCGCCTTTCATGTTCTGCAATTTAAGAAGAATCTGATATCATTAAGAGTCTTGGACTCTAAAAGATATCAAACTAATATTGCTGAAGGTATTCCCATCATGATAAAAGGTGATATTGTTGTTATGAAGGAACTTAGACAGAAGTCCTTGTGCGTACTATAAGTTAGTTCATCAGATTCAGAAGTATCCAAGTTATGGCATATGCACCTCGAACATAAGAGTAACAACATGATGAACATCATCAACAAATGAGATCTTTCGGGTAGTCAGAAGATTTCTAAAATTAGTTTCTACAAGCATTGTGCCTTCGATAAGTATCGCGACTTCAGTTCGGCAAGGCAGTGCATAGAATGAAGGCAAAACTCGACTACGTTCATGCAAATTGTTGGGTTCCTCTCGTGTTTCATATATAGGAGGTATTATATACTTCTTTTATATGATTGATGACTACTTAAGGATGATTTGGGAAACACAAGAGTGAGATTTTCAAGGTCTTCAAGCAGTGGAAGATTCTGGTGGAGAATCATACGTCGAAGAAGGTGAATAATCTTTGTACTAACAATGGTCTAGAGTTCTGTTCATTTGAATTTTGATCAATTCTACTAAGATGAAGGCATTGTCAAACAACTCATCATCAGAGATACTTCGCAACAGAACATGGTGACAGAACGAATGAACAAAACACTTCTAGATAGAGCAAGATGCATGTTCTCTAGTGTTGGTCTGAATATGGCTTTCTAGATGAGGTTGTTAGCAGTATCAACTATTTGGTTAATAAGAGTTTGACTATTGCAATTGATCTTGAAACTCCTATTGAGGTATGGTCTAAAAATTTTGTTACTAAAAGTTTTTGGTTGTCCTGTATATTATCATGTCAGCAAAGAAAAACTAGAACCAAGAGCCAAAGAAGGAATGTCCGTGGGATATGATGCAAGAGTGAAAGGCTATGGAATCTGACCTCTTTTAAAGCACAAAGCCATCCACAACAAAAGTTTTTGCTGAGACTTCAATGCTTCAATCAAAAGTGAAGGTTGTTGATGTAGTACCTCAGAGTGTCAACAAATAGGAGGAGTTTAAGGTAGCTTCAGTGAGGGATGAGAGGACCATACCAAGTTGATTAGCTAGAACAAGAAGAACTTGAAGAACAACCAAAAGAGATGTCCATTGCTATTTGACACCCTTGCAGATAGGTGGACCCTCCTAATTGATATGACTTTAAGGGCATAGTTACTTATGCATTGCATGTGGCCAAGAAGATGGACTCCATAGAGTCATCAACTTAGAAGGACACTATCTCATGTATAGAATCAAAGAAATTGATTTCTACTATGAGTGAGGAGATGAAATCTTTTCACAAGAATCAAACATGAGAGTTGGTCAACTTACAGAAAGGTAGAAATGTCGTAGGCTGCAAGTGGATCTTCAGGAAGAAGCTTGAAATTTATGAAGTTGAAGGCATGATGTATAAAGCACGTCTAATTTCTAAAAGTTATAGAAAGTCGACTATAATGAGATATTGTCTCCAGTTGTCAAAAACACTTCCATCTAGGTGTTGCACGCCCTTGTAGAATGTCAAAATCTAAAGCTTGGACAACTAGATTTGAAGATCATCTTTCTACATGGAGAACTCGAAGAAATCTTGATGAGTCAACTAGAAGGGTTATCTATTCCAAGAAAGGAAGATTATGTTTGCATATTGAAAAATTATTGTATGGACTGAAGCAGTCTCTACGACAATAGTACAAGAGGTTTAATACTTTTATGATCAGTAAGGAATTCAATAGAAGCGTCTATGATTGTTGTGTATTACAAGAAGGTGAATGACGACTCTATTATTTATCTGCTATTGTACGTTGATGATATGCTTATTCTTCCAGGAAAATGTCAAATGTCCATGATCTAAAAAAACTTCTTAGTGAAAAGTTTGACACGAAGGATCTTAGTGCAATTTAAAAAGTTTTTGTGATGGAGATAGTTAGAGATCACACAGAGGGTAAACTCTTTTATCTCAGAAAAGTTACATTCGAAAGACTTTATCCATGGTTGAGATGACTTCAACGAATTCCTTAAGCATTCCATCAACTTCAAATGCACACCTTTCCATGAATTTCTCACCTTGGTTTGACAAAGAGGAGTACATATCCCATGTTCTTTATGCCAGTGTAGTTGTAAGAACATGTAATTAGTGTTGTTTGTAGGTTCATGAGCAATCAAAGGTAATAACATTAGTAAGCAATGGAGCACATCTTTCGATATCTGAGGGGTACATTTGATATTGGCATTAAGTGATACATAATAATTGGTTCCTAGTTATTCTGATATAGATCATGCTGCAAATGTTGATTGGAGAAGATCAATGATAGGACATTTATTCACTTTGGACAATTTTTTTTATCAATTGGAAGGCTACTCTTTGGTATTCAGTTAAATACTACTGAGGTAAAATACATGGCATTGACAGAATCTTCAAAGGAAGTGATCTGATTGAAATGCTTAATTGTAGATCTTGGACTACATCAGGATTATGCTATAGTGCATTGTGATAGATTGAGTGAAGTATGCTTGACAAATGATCAAGTGCATCATGAGAGGACTAAACATCCGTGCTGAGAATAGGATAATAGTAAAAAAAAATTGGCACAACAAATAATTCAGCTGATATGTTCACTAAACTGGTTTCTTATAGCAAGTTCCAACATTGCTTGGGCTTACTTAACATAAAAAATTGGAAATAGCCTTGAAGCAGAGCTGGTAGTGGCAAAGCATGGAAGGGATCTTATATTCTAAAAATGTTAAGTCAAGGTGGAGATTTGTTGATAATACCTTAAATCTGAACTCAATAATAATCCCATATAAGGGTCCCATAATTGGGATGACTCTAGGGTTTCTATTTTTTTATTTTGTATTGGAGATATAACCTCCCTAGGGTTTGTGTTATTCTGCATCTTGCATCATGTATTATTTTCTTTCACATCAAAGAAATATCTCAACACCCGCCCAACCTCGTTAAATCTTTGTGTCTCCTATGTGTTGATTCTTCTCTCTCGCCTACTTTTTGTAACAAAGCCGCATTAAGACAACACAAGGTTGCAAATTTGTTTTACCCATATTTAACTCCTTTAAGGTGGACAACAAATAGAAATGTTCACACCAATGAACTAGGCAATATAATTAAATAACATATCCATTGCAAAGATGAACAATATGAGACATTTCAAAGGAAAATTACAAAGCAATAAAACAATGCAATAAAGTTTGACTATTTTTTTATGGGGCTTTTCTATATTTTTTAGTTAAATTTGGTTGTTATCCCATCTAGTCTCCTCTTTATATTAGAAATTTTAATTTTCTTATATCAACCCTTGGTGATGGAGTCTTGATTTTTATAGCCGATAAATATAGGACAATAATTGATTCGTTTGGAACAGTGATCCTGGTAATGAGGTTAAGATATTTTTGCCACATCTTATTTCAAACAATTGGTATAACACCCCAAACTTTAGTATGTCATACTACCTCAAAATTTTACTTGTTGTAAAACTATTGCCACCTCCTCCTTCGTAATTATTGGACATGGTAATAAGAGAATTATAAAAAAAGAAGAAAGGGACATCCTAGTAAACTGGCCAAGCTAGGAAATCAAAAGAAAAAAAAATTGCAGGTTGTTGCTTGCGAGCCAAAAGAAGAGATTAAAACAAAACAAAACAACTCAAAAGTATGTAGGGTGAATTATTAGCTTAATTTTGTTTATATGTCGTTTAAATCTGAAATATTATGCACATATATAGTTTGATTAATAAATGTGAAATTAGGAACAAAAGTTATAGAAGTGAATGAATTAAAATAGTAGAAAATTCTTGCATACCATGTTAATTATGTAGCTAAAACCCTGTATTATTTATTGAGTATGTGTTTGAGCTCCCAAAATTATGAAAGTTACTTGAAATAATCATTCTCAAGTCTAGTTTATGATAGCTTTTGAATATCTCAAGAAGATGTATGAAGTTATGTACCAAACATTGAGTAACTGTTGTGCTCACGGACAACAACATAATTAAGTTGTAAGTTATACAATAATTGTTGCTAGTATTTTTGGAGAGGGCAATGCCCTCAATAAGCTTTCTTATCAATTGCAATTATTCAAAAATGTGTTTTGTGGAGGGAGATATAAAACATACAAGGCGCATATTTAAATTAGGGAGGTTCTAAAATAAGATTTAAATGTAGGTCACATAATATTTTATGATATTTATACATAGTAGCATAATTT
Source organism: Pontederia paniculata (assembly GCA_001647135.1). Lineage (NCBI taxonomy): Eukaryota > Viridiplantae > Streptophyta > Magnoliopsida > Commelinales > Pontederiaceae > Pontederia > Pontederia paniculata. The sequence continues at coordinate 12,678 of LTAE01009197.1, forward strand.
TGATATAAATATGTCGGTGATAAAAGCTTCTACAAGCACATAGAATCTTGTGTAGTAATAAAATGTTCGTACCCACAGAGAGAGGTCAAATATTAAATTTATAAAGAGATTTTAATTATTTAAACATGTGTTAATGGTGAGATAATAGTTATAAAATGCAACAACTAATTTTAAATGGATTTGCTAACAAAAATAACTTCTAATTCATTTAATGAGAATCGATTGATTAAAGATAATAAAGTCACTAAGTGATCAGGCCTTGGTTCATTTTAACTATCATGCATTCCTTTATCAAGATAATCGAGTTCTAGTTAAGCCCAATAGACAAACATTTTCATGCCCTACTTTAGTGGTTTAATTGCATTAAGATCATAACAAAGGCCGAATAGTGAATATGAAACTTATTTCTAAGACGTACATTTATGTTTCACTTAGAAGGCAACTAATTAACCATATGATTTTCATCAAATGTTAACCTAGATTAAATGGATAGCTAATAAAAGTTAAATATGATGACTATGAGATGTCAAGCAAAATAAGTTAATAACATGAAAAATCTCAAAAGGGAATCAATTTTGGAACCCTATAAATTTCATCTCACCCTAAGACATTAATGGTCTAGCCTCTCATCATTAAGCAACAAATATAAATTTCATAATGGAAACATAAATGATCATTACTAATAAAATTGTAAATAAGGATACAATTATTGAAAAATCCTTCCCACTTCAAAAGTGTTTGATGCAAAGATTCTTAATCCACCAATCATATGACTCATTATTTCCCCTGGATTCCCTTTTTTTTCATTTTTGTACTCTCATTCCTTAGGGATTCACTACATTATTAATGACAAAAATACCACTCACAAAACTCAACTAACAAACATTCAGAAGTGTCAATACAATCATTTGTTGGATCGGTACGACCGTATCATGACCTGTATCAAGGATGTATAAGAGTTGTTACACCCATATTTTCTAGTATGACAGATCAAAATATGCTCGGGGTCAGCTGTCTTCACTTGATATGGTGTTATTTACCATTATAGATCATATTGGTGACCTTACACTTGAATTTTTTTATCATTTATTCTCTGCCTTTGTGTTCAATTAAAGAAACTCAAAAGTGTGTAGATCCCTGAAGAATAATAAAGATAAACATATAAATAATCTAATATTATCTAGATTTGGGTTCCAAATAATATGTGTAAATGATCACCATCGAGCCAATTAGGTATGAGCGAAATTTATGCAAGGCGAACACCAAAGCTAAGAGCTTTTCTTTCTGTGTTCATAGTTTGGTTGGGTTCCGTCAAGGTCCTGCTTGCATAGTAGATGACTTGTGATCTTCTTTCTTTTCTTTGATCCAACAGGACTCTAATTGCAAAGTCACTCGCATCACCTTTCACTTGAAAATGGTATGCTCTAGTTAGGTGATACAATGATGGGGCCTGTAATGAGTTCTTATTTGAGTATATTAAAAGCTTGTAAATATGCTTTATCAAAACTAAACTTAGTTTCTTTGACTAGTAAGTTTCATAGGGCTTGGTGATTTTAGAAAATATTTGATAAATCATCGACAAAACCCCACATGACCTAGAAAACTTCTCACTCCTCACGGATATTGGTGGAGGTAATAGTTCAATACACTCAACTTTAGTCTTATCCATCTCCTTTAGATTGAGCACCTTGTTGATGCGAAGTATGGGGTAAGATAGAAAATGACCATAGGTTAGGACGTAAAGGCTGGGTCAAGCTTCTGTATAAGTTGTCTTCACTTCAAATTTTAATATTTATAAACCTAGCACACTCCTATCATCGCAAGTATACGACAATCGTCGAGTACTTTAGGTATCAATTCACAAGGAAACTTTGTTTTCACACTTTTGCTTCCACTTTTCCTCAAGCAAGCTTAGGTTGTGGATTGACACTAGAGGTTCAAGCCTAACCTCGGAATAAGTGAGGGGTAATCAATTGAAAGGGGAAATTTTTTTTTGTATTTTTAAGTAGAGAATGCAGAAATTAAAAAAAGAATAATTCTAATTATGAGAGGACACCAGAACCTTGGGTTTACCTCTGAATCTCACACATTCGCTCTTTAACATGAATATATATAAAGTTGCCCAGGCCCTTACACCACGGGTCAAGGCAACCTCGCTCTCGCGGTGATTGCTCTACCCCTCATCTTTCCGCTCTCGTAGTGAAGGCTCAAGGCTTGACCAAATGTAATTTGGCCATAGTCACACACTCTATCTCAGGAAGGAGAGCTCATCATCTTAAATCTCGATAAAATAATTAAGTCTTGACACCCGTGTCATAGGGGTACCGCCTCTCAACGTGCAATGATCTCTTTTCCAAGGGGGACCCGAAGGTTCAGCTAGAGTACTCTCTTAGGTCGGAGCATAACCTTGCTCTCGCAGCGATCACCTAATCAAGAAAGCACCCACTCTCATGGCGTATGCTCACAGGCCGACTAAGAGATTAATTCCCAAGTTGATATCAAGCCTCTCTCGAGGTCAAGGCAATAACTCAGTTCACCTCTCTATCCAAACCTATAAGTTAATTCAAGATTGTCGTTGCTCGCTCCGGGTCAAGCTCCGGAGGTAGGGGCCGACTCTCACCTAATCCCTATCTCAAAAGGCATAACCTGGAGAATGTTCCCCCAAACTTCATCACTAGCCTCTCAGCTCATTGTGTGAACGTGACAACATTATATGGCCCTTGCGGGCAGTGCGCAGTTTGGAAGAATCAAGCAAACAACGAGAAAATGCAAAACACAAACCGTCAAACAAAATTCTTAGCACGAGATTAAGTTGGCGATATAGAAATGAAACTTAAAACATCAGAGCATAGCATATTAGAAATAGAGGTTCCCCCAGGATTCCAACGATAAGAGTTTAGCCGGACATCCAGGGGCTAACAGATACAAGATCAAAATAAAGTCCAGCCAACATAGTTCTTGCCGGAATAAAATTAAGTGCAAAAAGAAAGTAAGTTTGTCAGTGTTCGTCCCTTCCCGGTTCCTTCGCCTTTCCTCCTCATATATCCTCTCCTGTTGTCTTCAGACCTCCTCCATTCATTCCCCAAAATTCGCAGGTGCCAATAATTTGAAATATGCAAAATCAGTAAAATCCCAATCAGGTGAGGGGTAACCTCCACAAAATCTGAGTTGGAAGTTATGGCAGTTACCCTAGTCTCCAGTTGCGATAGAAAAGGAAAAAAAATTCAAATTTCAAATGTTCAAACTGCATAAATCAGAAAAGTTAATTATTAAAACTCTCTCAAATTAGTTTAGAATCCCAAAATTCAAATATAAAATGTTGAGTATTTAAAATGTGGAAAATAGATATAAATCAACCGATAATGTGTACAAAAATAGAGCTATGGACAAGCTTTTAAGAGGTTAGGTTCAACTTTTTGGTTATATCTTTTCCTCCCATCAAATTCCCCCAAACTTAAACTTTTTCTTATCCTCAAGCAAATAAATTAGATAATTTAAGACCAAAAAGTAGGATTCAAATTCGATCACAAAATAAGCAATGCATCAATTTACCCAGACCCAAGATATTCATTCCTCAAGCACCATTTATAGATTATTAACATATTAAGACTCTGAGCAGTGATCACTGAAACCAAGGAGTAGGGGTTGTTCGAGAGCTGACACCAACCTGTTAATCTACTAAGTTCAGTCTGTGTCTCAGACCTAGTGACCTTCCTCTGTAGGAACTGGATATTTAGTTTCAGCCCTCACTTGTTTTTCACCCCATCTTTTTCTTTACATGTTATACATTTTTCAGCTCAACCTACATGAGTTTCTCTAGTTGGGCAAAAAAGGTGTGACGTGACCCCCTTGACACAGGCCTTATTTTTCTTCCGAGAATACTTAGCTTGGGTGTTGGAGGTGCGGTGCGATACTCGTGCCCTGGACAGAGGAGTAGTCAAGTTTGGGTTCCCCACAACACTAGCCCTCACATTTCTTCCTAGGGTGCTCAGGGTGTGAAGTTCATCACATACTCGAATCTCAGGGTAGAGATAGACATAGTAGGTACAACGTTTCGGGCTCAGGTAGATAACACAAGTAGGTGGGGGTGAACCTATTTCATTTTTCAGGGCTTGCTTTTTTCCAAGGAATTTCAGATCCAAGGGGATAGAGGTCAAGCTTCTAGATCTAAGACTAATACTTTTTAAAAAAAAATTAGACACTTTGCCTAGGTTTTGATCCTTGTTCAGGGCTAAGTTAGTATTTCAAGATTTGAATTTATAGGTGCCCAAGAAAATAAAAAATCCTAGGTTGTGAGCTCTGAAAATGTTCATAATGCTCTCTAATTTTGAGTTCAGTGCAAGCAAAAATTAGCCTGGGGCAAGCAAGTAGATAGGTTCATGTTACAAGGTCAAGTTCAGTAGCTAGGGAACATTTCAGATGCAGAGACAGAAGATTGTAGAAAAATCTATTGAAATGGTACGAGAATAGACTAAAGAGGTGTAGAGCGTACCATTGTCTCCCTCAAACTAAAAATCAACACTATCCCAGTTTTGATTCAAGGTGGGAGAGATCCAGAGTTCAAAAGTTGGGGCTAGAGTTCCGAGAGCTGATGGATGTGCTCCTAGGAGTTGCTCAAGCCGCTTTAGGGTTGCTGCCTGCCTTGCTAGTATTTTTATGACCTTCCTCAAGTCCTTTTGTAGTTGTTCATTCTACACACAAAGAGATTTAATCAAGGCATTATGTTGTACCATCTGGGTCGCGTAGGCGTCCGGTGTGGCAACTGGTGTGTTGGAGGCGGTAGAGTTGGGTTGAGCTGCTTGAGAGATCATGTGAAGTTGTTGAGGTAGGGTGGGTGTCCTTCTTCTTGGCAGTCGGGGCTGGTTCCTCGAGCTCCTCCTCATCTTCATCACTCGCCACTTTGTCAGTATGGACAGGTGCACGGACCCAATTCTTGCCTTTGGCGATTGAGGTTTGGAGGAGTTGGGAAGGCACAATGGAGACGAGCGTGGGATATTCAGGTAGAAGATCCCATCTATTTGTGCAATAATCTTCATATTTAGAAGGGTGGTGAGGTCTACCTTTCTTATGGTGCCCGAGCAGTCATCCATTTCGTAAAAGTCCACGCGGCAGGCTTCCGCGATTGATGTGAACAAATCACCACGATGGCTCCACTCTTTTGGCTAACGAACCTCAGGAAGTTCCTCAGGTCGAGCTTGGTGAGGTCAATGGGTAATCCTTTGAGGAAGCCCCAAATGATGTAGAGTTCTCTCTCCCGGACCATTTGTTCTATGTTGGCACGGCCAAAAATTATGTTGGCAAGCATTCGGTGGAGGTACTTCACGATAGGGTGTGAGATGCTTGACGCCTTGGCTTTCCGGTTGTGCTCCTCTTTGATACCGATGATGAGACGCCAGAAGTGTTGCTTGTCATAGCTGGCCTTCTTCTTCTCCAACGGCTTTGTAGGGAAACCCCACACTCGAGCGAAGCAATTGAAGGTCCAGTTGAAGTTCCTATTGAAAAGCCAGAAGGAAGTCGTCCTCCCGAAAATGTTCAAGGAGCTTAGGAAGTCCTGCACTATTTTAGGGATATGTGGTCTAGTTACCGAAGAAAAACTACTTAGTCCCCATCTTCTTTTTCTGTGTCTCAAAGTCATTGAGGAAGCCCAGTATGTTCAGGGTCGCGTCATCCAGGTATTTCGTTGGAATGAAGCTTCGTTTGATCAATGTCCTATAGCGGTCTTGCTGCTTTATGCCACTGAAGACGACGGCGTCAGGGCATTGAATCAGCTCGCTGGGCTCTAAATCCTGGAAGGCAGGGTCATTATCTTCATCAGATTGGGCCTCTTGGATGGCATCTTTCTCCTCTTCGGGTGAGGCTAGCTTCTCTTCTTCCTAGAGTAGGGCTCACTCCCCTTGAAGTAAGGCTTCTTCCCCTCGAAGGACGTCTACATCTTCATCCCCTTCTTCTGCACCTATGCCGCTAAGGCTGAGGCTCGGTGAAGAACTGCACAGTGGTGTAGCATTTATGAGCGGGGGCATCAGTGAAGGAGGGATGGAGCCCGACGTCTGTTTGACTACCTTCGTCCTCAGTGATGCGGTTGGGGATGTGATAATTACCTATTTATTCATATTTTTCATTATATAATCAGTATAATTTACATGCATTTTATTGTCATATTCATGCATTTTCGCTATTTTGATTCATTTATTTTATTTCAATGAGTAAGCATCTACATAATGAGTATTTTCTATGTCTAGGGGTTGTTAGATGCATGGCGGAGGAAGGATCAAAGAACAAAGGAAAAAAAAGTGTTTCTTCACGGGCCGCGACATCTCTCACGGGCCGCGACATCTCTCACGGGCCGTGACAACACAAAGGAGCCTCGGTCACG
>LTAE01009198.1:3966-19050 GCA_001647135.1 Pontederia paniculata
GAGAGAGAGAGAGAGAGAGAGAGAGAGAGAGAGAGAGGAGAGAAATTCTAGTGCCTTGGGTTTGGGGGAGAAAATAATGAGAGCCCCCTTTTCTCTACCCCTTTATTTATATGGGTTTCTAGGGACTAATCCAAGTTAAAGTTAACTTAATCCCTCCTATTTCATTTGTGATTAGGAGTCCTTTAAAATTAATTTGGGTAGAACTAGAAATATTAAAAGATTAGGATAATAGTTTGACTTTGATTCTACTTATCCTTTTGTTAATCCTATTCCAATTATATTTGTTTTTCTTTTCTTATCTTATCTTTCTACATATATTATTTTATTCTTATTTAAAACAGGGGTGTTGACCTCGGCTTCTTGAACTATGGATGCAAACGAACGCCGGTTGCCGTCAAGACGGCGACAGGATCAAAAGGTGCGATGGAATTGAGGCGGGAGAAGAAGTTCTTGGATCAACTTAATGGCTGCGATCAGGTCATCCGTTGCCGTCAAGATGCCACCAGCACCAAGAACGAGGAGGACGGTAAGGGGCAGAGCGACAAAATATTCCTCGAGTTTGCGCCGGAGGGAAGCTTGCGCGACTACCTCAAGCTCCGTCCCATGCACGAAGACTTGGCCCGTCTGTTAACCAGATCAATGCTGCGGGGCCTTGCCCATATCCATCGGCACAACATGGTGCACTGCGACATAAAGCCGGAGAACGTGATGCTGTGGAGCACGTCGGAGGTCAAGATCATCGATTTCGGTCTGGCGTTGCCGTCCTACGAGAGTATCGATGCTGTAGATTCCTCGTACAACATACTACCTGGTGTCGGAGTGCATAGCCAAAAGAGAGTATAGAGCGTCGGCGAATGTATGGGCCCTGGGCTGCACCTTGGCTGAGATGCTGACGGGCAAGCCGGCGAGAGCATATCTGGATAATTTAGCAGACTCTGAGTACTTGGCTTTGATCGGCAAAGGCGACGCTCTACCGGAGATACCCAAACACATGTCCGAGTTGGGGAGAAACTTCTTATCGAGGTGGACACCCGGAAGAGATGGACTGCTGAGATGCTCCTGAGACATCCTTACATGGCTCAAAGTAAGGAAGAAGCCCAGTCCTCTTCCTCCTCTTCCAGAGCGCTTAAGTTGCGCAGATTCCACCCACAACAGATGCTCATTGCCAAGTGATGAAATTAAATCTTTCTTGTTGCATGCACATGTAAAATATTGCATCATGTGTAATATATACTTATTATTATTATTATTATTATTATTATTATTATTATTATTATTATTATTATTATTATTATTATTATTATTATTTTTATTTTTATTTTTATTATTATTATTTTTTCCATTTGGGTATTAAGATTACAATCTTGTAGTTTCATAACATTTTCTGTTGTACCATCAAACAAGAAGTCATCAACTTAATTAATTGTACCTTCAGTGGACATATGGACCTTGGGATGCACCTTGACTGAGATAATGCAGACATCACTGAGTTCTTGCCTTTTATCGGCAAAGGCCAAGCCAAGCCCTGCCCCGGAACAGACGTCCGAGTTGGAGATCAGGGACTTCTTGTCGATTGAGGTGCTTTGAAGTAGACACCGGGAAAAGATGCACTGAGGAGATGTTTGCATCCTTGTACCGCTAAATTAGACCAAGATAATGGGTCCAGCGTGCTGAGATGATGTCTAGCTTTGATTGGCTCATTCATCTTGAGTGCTAATTATAATCATGTTATTGGCGTTCCAATAATCATATCTACAATCATAAGTAACAAGGGGTGTCCACATTAAGGGTCTGTTTGGATGCACAGTCATTTTGAAGTATTAGCTCATTACGTCGTAATATTTTTGTTGACGGATTTTTTTATAAATAGGTGTTTGGCTCCAATTTTTATCAGATGAAAATACAACGTAATAGACAAAAAACGTCGTAAAATAATTATCTACTCCTACCCCCCATTTTTTTTCTCCTTTCTCTCTTTTATATTTTTGAAGTTACAACGTATTTAGAAAACTTAGAATATTTTTACATCGAAAAAATATACTGTTGTACTATAGTTTTCTAAAACGTCGAAATTTTTTACAAAGTTCCCAAACATGCCCTAAGTTTTAATATATTCAATCAAAACCCAATCCAACTCAACTAATTTAGGTCAGAGCAGAATTAAGTGACAAATGAATCTTTATATTCGATCCAAACGATCTTTAGTGGATCAACTTTGATGAGTTTGAATCATCACATTGCCCAAGTATTTATTTATTATTTTATTATAATATTTCATATATTATTTTACAAGTTAGTATATTTTTCCAAATATTTAAAACAATTTTCAAATATATAAGTTATTATTTTTTAATATAATAAATTTTATAGCAATTTTAAACTTTAAATTAAAACAAAGGAGTTCAATTTTAATAAAGAAAATATGCCTTTGTTCATAACATGTTTGAATAATTAAAACTCGTATTCAACCCATTGATGATTGAGTTCTCATCGAGTCGACCATCGCATTGTAGAAATTGGTTGGATAATTGGAACTCTAGCATGTTTCATTTACACGAGAAATTCATATTTATGTGGATCCGCGTGAAAGCAAACTTATTCAGCAATCTATTGCCGGCATCACATTCCAAAATGTTGTAGAGAAATATTTAACTCTTTAAGTTCATCATATCCCAATTTGAGAAATATTGAATATGACATGAGATTTATGCTCGCTACTAAGTCACAAGATATTTTTGATAATTGGAAATCCCCTATGATGCATGGAATAGTGAAACTTTCAGGGTCCTTCATCTTTTGAAGAATGTTCCTCTTATATATTGCACAACATCCGGGTGTTAGCATTACAATTCCTATTTTCTCGATTCTTCTTTTGTTTAAAAACACCTCTTTCATAAACTTGAATAGCTAGGCATTTATTTCAAAGCTTCATTAAAATGTATATTTATGTGCAATTGTTTGAAATTTTTAAGGAAATATGAAAATTGTTTATCCAATTATTCATGTCTATATCTTTGAGGATAAGATAAAGATCTAGCTTCTCTGAAGTTGCTTTAAAATACTTTTCTTTCTTGTTTATTTGTGTCTCTAAAGAATCAACTTCCAATTAAATTGGATTACTCACTTCTCTTTGACTTTCAAGTTCAGCAAGTGTTTGAGGAGAGGGCAACTTGGGTCTTCAAGTTGTTCGCTACTTCTTGTGGAAGTGACTTCGGCCTCCTCCTTTGGTTTTTTCTCAGTATTACTTGGTAACATTCTTGTCAATGCCAGGATGTCTGCAAGTTGCCCTATTTGCATTTTCAAATTGTGTATGCATGCATTTTGATTTATCACTTTAGACTTAATAGTTGTCATAAACTTTGTCAGTATTTACTCCATGTTATTTTTCAGTTTAGTATTATGACGTTGTTAACTATCTAGGAAAGGTGTAAATTTATTGTTTTTTTTCAAGATAAATTTGGATTATTCCTCTACCCAAGATGTGTATGTTGCTGAAAGGATTGTTGTTATTATAGAAGGATCCAGACATAAAGTTAGCAATCTCAAATTTTGTAAAATCATAATTGTTACTTTCAACACATTTTTTGTAAGGATGCCCTTCTCGACATAGTTCACATTATTGTATGGTTCATCAACAGTTCAAACTTCTAGTTGTGTGACTTCAGTTGAACCGCAACTTCATTGTTGGACTTAGAGTTAAAGTTTATATTAAGCTTGTTATTTCCTGATCTTGTAGTTTGCCAGGAATTGAGTGTCACATCTTCAACGATCGCATTAATTTCTTGAGTTTTTTTCTGCATAACTGAACCTCTAGCATATGAATCAAGTTTATCTCTATCCTCTTGAAATAGCCCATTATAGAAATCTTCCGAATTATGCCACAATGGTGTCTGGTGATCAAGTTTTGTTAGAACTTCCTTGTATCTTTTTCATGCATCATATAGTGTTTTATTGTCTACTATGTTTGAAAGACCTCAACTCTTTTTGCATCTTTGCAGTTTTTTGAGTTGGACAAAATTTTGTGATGAATTTTGCAATAAAATGCTCCCAAATAGTGATGGCTCCAATACGCAAAGTGCTCAATAAAATAGATGCTCTGCCACCTAATAAGTAAATAAATGAAGTTTGGTATCATCTCCACTGAGTTTGGTTGCATTTAAAAGTGTTGCAAATGTGAACGAAATTGTTCAGGTGAGTTTAAAGATTTTCATTTAGTGCTCTCCCAAACTAACAAAATTGAGTCATGCTCATAATGGAGGGATTGATTAAAATTGTTAGCATTCAGTGCTTGGAGAACTACACTGAATTCAACATTCTTGTATTTAGAAGAGACATAGTTTCTTATTATCAGCTTAAGTTCACTCATGACTCTTTCTTCTTCATCAGCCATCATTGTTTTCTTCTTCAGTTTTCAAGTTGTTCTCTCAATTCAAGATGAGATAAAATAAATATGGATAAGCTTTATTTAACCACAAAGATAGTTGAATTATAGTGTTTATTCAAACTCCTAGATAGATTAAAATCTACTTAAGATATGATTTTCTCTTCACTATGAATCAACTATCCTAATGTTAGATAGATTGATCGTTCATATAACGCCTCAATTTTAAAAAAAATAATTTCATAAATGGGAGACCAATGGTTGCAAGGGAAAAGCCAAGTAGAACACGACTCTTAGGATTTCAAATTTTATAACGACCCTTGGAATTCAACCCCAACTTTTGGAATTTCTATATAAGATTTTCTACAGAAAAATCTCTTTTTCCTTCTTTTTTCCTCTCAACTTTGTTTCCTCACTTCTTATTATTGTTCTTCTCTTCCTTACGGACTTGACGACGGTCACAGACGGAGGAGCAAGGAGGGGAGCCGATAATGCAATAGGGGGCTGAGTGCAACACTGCATAGGCCAAATTTAGGAACTATTCATCACCAAAAAGGTGTGTTTAACGGGTTCAAATAGTTGATTTCTAAGTAGTATGATTTAATTTTGAATTGACTTCAAATCATTGATGAATCCTTCAATTTGAATGCTGATATGGTTACACATAATTTGATTATTCTTGAATTAGAACATGGAAGAGCTTTTATGCATATGAGTACCGTCATTCTCCTTATTTCATGTCGAAATTATCCCTATCTTTAAGTTCATGTCATATTTCTTATCATTATCACAAAGATTAGTACCTTATGATTCATATATGAATTTAACATGATTTCTATCAGTTTGTTTTAATCCATTATATCATAATAACATAGAATAAAAATATCTTCGAGACCCAATACGGTCATATCATTTGATACGATCGAACCAAAATGTGCTCGGGATGACCGATATGACCGTATTCTCCAATACGACTGAGTCGAAATATCGTAAGCCAAATTCTTTTGTATGCATTGTAACCCGATACGACTGTATTCATGAATACAGTCAAACCAAAATCTCGTCGACCTACTCAATACGACCATATCAACCAATACAGGCAGACCAAAATATTATCGTCCATTCGTATACTTATATATCCTCACTCAATACAATTGTACTGCTCAATACGACATCGTCGTATTGATGCCCTGTACACTTTGATTTGTATGAAAAGTTTATTCTAATTATTCAATTTGATTCCTATATATTATCTTGAGTTTTCCTCATGCTCCTATCAGTAGCTTACTAAAATTTCAAGTCTTATGATTTTTGAATTCATTGAATACCGAAAGATAGCTATTAGGTTAATAAAGATAAAAGAGGAAAGGTGAGGGAGGTCATGCTATGCCTATGCATTAGAGATTTACCGTTTACCGTTACTTGGGGACAGGTAGTATAGCTAAAGCCAACATAGTGAAACTACACGGTCAATGAAGGAAAAACACTGTCGCCATTGTTCCTGTGTGGGGCTCTCCACCCCATGCATGATTTTTTTTTACCAAAGGCAAGTGATGCATCCTTCCCTAAGTAAAGGGCACCTGTCGTGGCTTGATCCACCATTGACCTTATCGTCATATGGTGGTATTATTTTCATAACATACCTTATAAAGTGAAGAACTCTTCCACTATAAAGAAACAAAGAAGTTGAAGAAATAAATTCCGTGATTACCGAGTTACCGATATGAAAGATGAACATACTGATTCACAGATTCTGAAAGATGTTCACTGAATTATTGGTTTTTAATGATAATCATGGATTTACCCATCCTAAAATTTGGAATACTGATTTATTGATTTATAATGATAATGCCATGAAATTCTGCCAAATCATTAAGACTAATGATGCTCCACATTTTTGAAATATTTTGTTTTTGTTGAATCATTATTCTATAATTCAAAATGTTGACTTCCTATTCTAAGATAAATGATTAATTTCTATTGTTATGTTATTCGCACAAGCTTTTCAAAATCTTACGGGAGAAGACCTCCCCTACATTGATCTTTGCAGGTACATGATTCCTTGCATGATGGATTGATGGTGTTCATGACGATGAGGCTCTGTTGGTTCTTGCACATGGATAAAGACCAAACTTTGAGTTGTAATAAGTATAAACCTGAATACTATTGAAGTATGTACCACGGAGTCATATTTTGAGAACTATGTCATTGGCTTCCACATCTTTTATATTATGCTATATTTGTAGTATTAGTTTTTTTTTTCTTCTGCTGATGTACGACCTATGTTGATTAGTCATAGTCAATAGAATGGTCAACTTTTGTATCGCCGTAGCGCCTAAGAGAATTAACAAGTAATGAAGTTAACAAGTTTAGTTCCTCTCTAGTATGACAATCTTATATACTAAAATTAACATGCATTAATTTATATCTCTTAAACTGATCGTTCCTATCCCGGATGACAATCCAATAGACCACATATCCAAAATATTTCTCTCCAATATGCTACTTGAATATGACATGCAATGCTTCAACTCAAGGTTAAAAATCAATTCCAAAGATTAAAAAGGATCAGAAATCAACTATTCTTATATAGGATGATAGTTAAATAAAAGATCTCAATAGATCAACGAAAAATATTAATAGCGACATTTAAGTTCATAGGGAGGATTTGGAAAAAATAAAATCAATTAAACCAAGTGTTCACATTCTCCAAGATGTTCATATCCATCATGTCATCGAGATGTGGAATAGGAAAATAGTATTTGATGATGATGTGATTAATTGCTTTGTTGTCTACGCACATTCTCCAACTACCATCTTTTTTTGTAATAAGAATGTTTGTACGACATAGGGACTAAGGCTTTCACTTATGAATCCCTTGTGCAAAAAATCCTCGACCTGTGTTTGTAAGATGCCATACTTTTTGGGACTCATGTGATAGTGTGATCGATTCGATAAGTTAGCCCGAGCAATTAAGTCAATCCTATGTTGTATGTCTCTCTTTGGCGGCAAGCCAACAGGAAGTTCCTCTCAAAATAAATCCATGTACTCCAACAACAACGGTTGGACTAGAGGGTTTTCACCAACAGTGAGGTTTGTAATTTCATCCATCATCACTATGGCAAAGAAAGATCCGACGTATTGTACAACAGAAGAGATTTCATATTGCTTAGAAACTAAGAAAGTGTCTTGATTAGATGTTGGCAACTTACATTCCTTTTTGACAACCATATGAGTTTCGTACATTGTTTGTACTTCTCTATTGTATATGTATTCTCTCTTCCGTCGTGTAGTAACTGCACATCAAATTGCCAAGGTCCTCTCAAAATCAAGTAAAACACATCCATTGCTAACACATCGCACAACACCTCATCTCGATAGCTTTGGCCAATAGATAAAGAAAATTTAAATCGTGAGGTGACCTAAAACTAACTACCTTTTTTATCCATCTGACCTTATAGAGCGAAGGATGAACTGTAGTTGAAAGCCCCAATTTCTCTACCATAATGAGTGAGACAACATTTTCTGAATTACTGCCATCAATTATGACATCACAAATCTACCCTTGGATAGTACATTGATGCATGCATTTTACAACATATTTTAGGGCTTGCATTAGGCATTATTCTAAGTCATTCTGTCATTGCATGCATCTATTTTCTGTTTTATTTGATTATATTCTTCCAAGTCCGAAATCTGCTCTTGTTTGGTGTATTTTGTAGGAAATTACATGGAAAGGTGGAAGAAGGATCAACATCAACTGAATATCACAAATGGACGTGCTCGAGCGGAAGAAATCAACACCCTGGAGCCATCACGAACTGTAACCATTTGTTACGGGCAGTAGTGCATCAGTATTAGCAGCAGCGAAGTCCATAACGAGCCGTGAAGATCGCATTAGACTTGTGCCGAAAGCAATACATATTCCAACTCACGAGTTATGGGCCGTGACTAAGTGTCACGTGCCGTTATGAAGGATATCACGACCACCTGTCGAGGTGTTGCAACTTCAAATCAGATCTATAACGGGCCATTACACATGCTAAAGACCGTGAAGGCTAATATCACAGAGCATCACTCGATATCACGACGTTGATAGAAGCGAAAGATTACAATTCTGAACTCATTACGGATCGTGATTCTTCTACTTACGGGCTGTAAGATACGAAGAATTCAAGAGCAGAGCTATCTTGAGCCCAAGTTACGGGCCGTGACGATTCAAGGAACAATGAAGACACCTACAATTACGGGTCGTGACATCTTGTCACGAGCCTTGATGAAGGTACGCAGATTCGTATATTTGAGATTTTTAGATTATTTGACGACCAGGAAGTTTGGAATTTGATTGAAGACTTTAAAGATTGGATTCCTATCATATTTTTGAGGATTTGCATAAGTTTTATTGGACTCTCATCATCACCGTTGATCGAGGAGCAGATTTGATCTAAGGATTCACACGCAACATCTAACCCTAGGAAACCCTGGATATAACATATGCAAGAGAATCTTGGAGGATCTCACATCTCATATAATAATTTCAAATTTTATCCAGAGATCTAAGGAGGAGGCTAGAGTGGTGCAAAAGAGAAGAACACTAGAGAACGAATACTAATCCGAAGGACTACTGAAAGAAGTCAAGATCATCATCCGTTAAGGAGTTGTTCGACATCTTCTCGACATCCAGAGGAGTATCTCTTGTTCCATACGTTGTTGGGATGAATTCTGTAATGAAGACAACCTATTCTGAGTATTTTGTGTTGGATCTATTTATTGTCATTATTTGCTACTACAGAACTTATATATCATTTGACACTTTTAGTTAAATTGACTCTTCATGAACATGATTGCTGAGTGCATTTTTTTCTTCAGTTTTGATTGAATTAATTAGTTAACTATTGACACATCCTCTATTAGTTTATAAATTCTATAGAACTAGTTATTGACTTTCTAGTTGAAGCAATACGTGTCCTGCGATTCTGACCCATTAAGAGCATTGTCGTTTGTGGTCTATTAGGTCACACCCATCAAGGGTGATTCAATAGTATAGGGAAACATCTTCCTGCATTTTGTGTTATCTTCCTGAGGATAGACCCGTTAAGAAGTATTTTCTGGATTGTTTAATATAAAATAGTTGAGTTACTCATTAAGGGAATTCATAACTTTGGGTTTGCCTAACAATTTGAGGATTCAATAGTGATTTTCATCTCATATTTGATTGTTGTGCAAGATTCTGAAGTATTCATCTTGAGTTAGTATTGTCCAGCCCTAGTCATCATCCCTATATTATTATTATACTTATAATTATATAGTATTAGTTTTCTGAAACATCCATCCTGAAATCAATGTTATCTCCTATTAACCCAGAAATCTGATTAGTTAGTTATATCATTCCTCGTGGGATCGACAAGTCTACTCTCTCACTAAGATCTTGCTTGTCCTCAAGCAAGCACAAAGGAAGACTCAAGAAAATTCCATCATAATCTACATCGTGTAGATCAATATTTTTCTCCTATTACCCTCTTGCATGTGCATCACAAGAGCCTATCACCTTTCCCCGAGTCAGACAACATATAATTTTTGAATCTTAAACATATTCAAATAGTCTTAATCTCAGCCTTATGCAAAAGAAAATATAGTCTATCAAGTAAGAGCATTAGTATTGAATATGCAAGTATCAAGTAGGCTTATACTTTTTCTTTTTAATTTATGCATGTTCTCATCTTCAAACAGGGTTTCACGGGGAACTCCATGTAATGAGCTTTCAACCGATGGATCCCAGACCAATTGGCCTTAGTCACCAGAATTAAAGAGTCCCCTACGAGTGTACTTGCTTGAACATTCCAGGTTCTAAGTAAAGAACTGAATTACAGAGAAATCAAGTTGATACTTAAGTAATTCTTCATATTACACATGATGGTCCGTGTAGCGGGCTTTCAACTGATGACTCCTAGGCCAGATGACCTTAGGGCAATAGATGTTACGGAACCCCTCGAGCCTACTTGCCCGAATTCACCAAGGTTCCAAAGAATACTTAGAGCATCAAATTGCTTCTCTAAATTTTTTCATATATTCAATTTTCACATAATGCTAATTTTCTTACAAACTTTTACAACCGACATTCTCATTTTTCGATAAGCCTATAAGATACTTATATGTTCAATAAAAATACTATCACTTTCAAGGCTAAAGAAATAAGAATATAAAATGTTAAGTAAGACTATCGTCTAAGAATTCATAGTTCTAAGTGACAAGACTCGTTCTAGAATTCAAGTCTCAAATGATAGACAATAAATAGAGTAGCAATTGAATTCCATAGTTCTATAAACGTCCTTGATTTTGATAAGAGAGACAATAAGATGTTAGCAAGGGTTAGTAAGATGCAAATGATATTTTTTTGAATTTTCAATTTCAATATTTTCAATTTTTTGGATTTTTAATAATAAGATGATGGTGTAATAAAAGCAAAGATGCATGTGAAGTATATAAACAAATATGATGCATGAGAATGCAACTCCCCCAAGCTTAGACCAAACATTGTCCTCAGTGTTTAGGCCTTGCCGGAGGGAGGGTACACAAATGCATGAAAAGGAAGTAAAAATGACTCAAAAAAATAGAAAAGAACAGACACGACCTGATCTACTCATTTGACGGCGGAGGCTGAGGGAGCTGGTAGAATAGCAATATTCCGTGATGACCCTAGTCCACATGATAATCATGTATGCATCTGACCATGTTCTCCCTCCTCTTTGATGATCACGGATGTCCCTAGATGTCTTTCTGCATAGTAGTTAGAATAGAATGTAGAGAAGAAAAATCAATAGTTATCGAAACATGTGACGGGTCCACATCCATAGATGGCTGATCTGGCCAGGAGAGCTCTAACTGGGAGGGCTTCGGCCATACTGTCCATGACCCATGATAGGAGATTACGAGCTGTTAAGGACTGAATTCCGTGGCGTGACGAGTTGTAATAGTCAAGGCAGGAGCAGCAGATTCTGAAATAGCAGAACATAATGGGCCGTTAAACAATGTAACGACCCATGAGATGATATTCTGCAGTGCGTGATGATAGTTGAGGGGCGAGCTCGGTGTTGAGGGTCACGAGTTGTGCTGGATGGTAGCAGCCGTAGAATGAACTAGAGCTATGAAATATCTTCATCACAACTCGTTACAAGGTTCTAACGACCCGTGATGAGAGTGTAACGATGCACGACAGTAGTAATGAATTTTCATGGGTTGTGGGTCGAGTAATTTCGGATATTGATCGATTGCCAAGGATGATTTACGACCCGTGATAGTTGATCACGGCCCATGATGAATTGTTGAGGCTCAACTTTTGCTTTTGTATGGAAAGGTCCGTGATGGAATTATCACACTCCGTTATGCATCGAGTGTAGCTCCAAGAATTAGTTTACGAGTTGTGAAGGGATGTTATGGCCCGTAATGGAGTTAAGTGCTGAAAAGTTGAGGTTATCGCGGGTCATGATTGTTTCTTGCCGGGTGCAATTTTGGGTCTCAAGGCCCATGATAAGATGTCACGGCCCGTGACAAAGAAGGTTTTAAGGTTCAAAATATGTGAGGCAACCAGATGCCTAATCGACTTGACCAGTACTAGGATGAGAAATGACACTTGTTGCTGGAGATGCTTGTGTCGTGGCTAGAAGTTCTTACAATGTTCTCTTGTCGATGAATCTGATATCTCTCCTTTATGTTCAGAATTGTCTCCTTTCTTCACCTAAGGTCTGGTCACAATAAAGCTTGAAGAAATGCTATGAGAGTAAACGTCCTAAACAAATGACCTAACTAAAACCAAATGAACTAAAAGGAAAAGTGAGAGAATTGGGTTGCCTCCCAACAAGCACCATTATTTAACGCCGTAGACTCAACGCCTCCAATTGATGTTTAATTTTTAGAATGAGGGGAATTGCAAGTGATGATGCACCCAATTGTTTTAGCTTTTGGTAACCTTCTGTAGTGATCTTTGCTTTGCCCTTGTTTTGAGTTTTCAATTTCTCCTCTAGCTGATTTGGAGTTGGGTTTTTTGGTCGCCATTGTTTGGATGAACTTGGTGCATATGATCTTGATGGTGCTGGTGATAATGCAGATGGTGTCGCTCTCTCCTCATGTGGTGGTGCAAGAATAGGAGCTGAAGCTCTAATGATTGAAATTTCCAAAGATGAGCTCCTCCTTCGGACTTTTTCATCATCAATGATATATTCACTTGTCTCCTTTACCCTCCACTGAGCAGTCCATGTTCTCTGATGATATTGTCTCATAGGTCTCCACCTTTTTTTATAAAAGTTTTGTTGGTGGCATGGACATATGATCGTTGGTGGTCCCTTAGCAGATTCTTGAGATATAGCAATTTGAGAAGACAACCACGCAACTTGCTTCTCTAATGCTTGAAATTTTACCTCTATGTGTTCAAATTTGAGTTGAAATTCTGCTAGCTGCGGGGTGGAAGATCATGAACTGCTTTGTTCTGGTTTTGTAGTTGAGTCAATTGGGCCTCCAAGTTGTTGATCAGCTGGTCTTGCTAATAAATTTGTGCTGAATTGTTGATATAACTTGACCAAGCATGTCCTCCAACTTGACCCTTGACTCTATTGATGATTTGAGGACACCACTTGCCTCTGTATTATGTCATTTAATTTCTAAAATTTTATTCTCCATGCTTTTGATATACTCTTCTTGCATAGAGACTTTCAGCATCAGCATGCCCACAATATGTGCCAACATGACGAGTGGATCATTTGAAATGTCCTCCTCTTTAGATTGATGTGATTGTGGGCTGGTGCTTTTTTCAAGTAGATTAATTCTAATTTGAATGATTTGAGGTGTGTCTTCTGGTTGATGGCTCGATGATGCTTCAACTTTTCAAGTTTGGCTTCTCCATGGCCTCCGTCTTGTTTCAAAATTTTGTTCTTGCCCTTAGTTTGTGACTTTGATTTTCCTTGTTTCTTTGCCACCGATGGTGCTTAATTGATCAAGTTGTGCATAAAGATATATCCTGAAAACTGACACAACACTAACAAACATGTGAAGGTATATGCAAAAATCTCAAGTTACTAATAAAATTAGACAAGTAAGTTCACAATTAATCCCCGACAACGATGTCAAAAACTTGATGCGGTCTAAATACGCTAGCAAGTGCACTAGTCGTTCAAGTAATATAATGAAAAGAGTAAGGATGTCGAACCCACGAGGACAAATGTAACCTAGCCTTATCTAATTTCAGAAGTGATAGATAAAAGACTAATTTCAGTTATGATTCATAAAACAAAAGACAAGAAAAGATAAAATCTCAGAGATGAGGTCAGATGAGATCAAATTGACTAAAGTTGGAAGATTTGAGACTCTGTCTCACCACTAAATCCGATTGAATCATAATTGTTCTAATGATGGACTAAGAATTGCTTAAGATGTGATCTATTAAACAGACGCAATCACCTACCCTAGGTTCAGATTTGTTGAGGATGTTCAAGCGAATCCATCCTAAATCAATCTAAATCTAAGATGCTTTAATGTTGCAGTTCTTAAACTATTGACCAAAGGAAATAAGAAATCAAACTATAGATCTCTGCAGAAGATCTTCAATGTCTTGCTCTTCTTCGCCTCAGAAAATCAACAATCTGCTCAAGGCTTCAAATAGATCTCTCCGGCTTCTTCTCTTCAATTTCGTCTCTCTATTCTCTGTGTAGAATAATATGAATATCTCATCCTTAATGTCTTTGTTTTCTCCTTTTTATACCCCATCTAAATTAGGGTTTCATAGGAATATGCAGCAATCTCCTAATCTAGATCAACGGTTGTGATAAAATCCCTCTAAAATCTCTCTCAACTCTTCAGAAACATCTCTCAAACAAATCTCTAGAATCCAGGATTAAATAGAAGTCTTCCCGGCCATCAAATCTTATCAAATCCTCAAAGATATAAACTTGCGTCATTTCCTCATGGCATGTAATTGAATTTAATGGCCCGTAAATGATTGATTCTTCATCTGATCTTCAATTTTCACGGCTTGTAATAGGTGATCACGACCCGTAACTTGTGCTCTAGTTGGATCTTCCGAGACAATTTCATCTACTTGCGGCCAGTGACGGATCATCACGACTCGTAACACTTTCGCTGTAGATGGTGACCGCTTCGGTAAACATCGTGATATCGCGTAACGCTTCGTGAGTTGGTAAGTAATGGCCCGTAACCAAATGTAATGGCCTATAAAGTTCTGGGAATTCTGAACTTGCGCTATGACAAAGATCATAATGTCGAAGTTGGGATCGTGAAATTCATTATTACGGCTCGTAATACACTATTACAGCCTGTAATGGGTTGTGTCAAAGTTGCATTGACCGCTCGATAGGTCGTGATGGTCTGTAACGGCTCGTACGGCTAAATTGCTCTTTTTCTGCCTTCATCACGACCGTAATAGATTGTCATGGCCCGTCATGAGTGTTGAATGTTGTAATCTCCTCCATAAATGTGCTCTTTTGTTCGTCGATTCCAGCCCTTAGCCTCTTCAGTTGATTTCCTATAAAATAATCACCAACAAGAGAATAATCATGACCCGAAACAATATGAATGAATAAAGAATAAAATATATGCATGTGATGCCAAAATGACTCAAAATTATACCTAATGCAGACCCTAAAATATGTTATAAAATGCTGCATCAATCTCACATCACATATCATAATTTCATA
>LTAE01009200.1:0-15931 GCA_001647135.1 Pontederia paniculata
AACAATGGTTAACAGATCTTTTATCTCTAACTAATCTAACCAACTTCATCTATATATTTATCTTTTAAAACTGAAATCCAATATTTTATCCTTTACATTTTCTATTTTATCTTTTATCTTATCTTTTATCTTATCTTAATTCACTGAATATCTTTTAAATCGGGTTTTCAAGATAAAATTTCAGAATCTTAAATTCATCAATCCTCGTGGGTTCGACACTCTACTTATCACTTTATTACTTGTGCGACCAGTATACTTGCTGAGTATTTAGCGTGTGATTTTTCGCATCAGATCACTATTGTGATTCCTAGATCATGGGCCATGACTTCCTAAGAAAAAAATCTATTGTTCGGTCACGTCCGTGTTGCGGGCGTGACACACTAAGATTCTTCGATCACAGTCATAACACTTTTTTCACGGGTCGTGATGCATTATGGAGAAAAGACAAGTATGCGGTCACGACCGTGATTTCCAGATCACGGGTCGTGACACATGTGCGAAAATATTACTGTTCGGTCACGGCCATGACATTTTTGTCACGAGTTGTGACATGAACCGTGCCCAGTACAAGTGCTTGATTACAATTTTTCTTTGGAGAGGACATCTGATTTTAGATAAACCTTAATCCTCTTAAGAATTGGCGAATGTGAATTTTCATCTTTTAAGTTATACTTTCCATGTTTATTCATCCGAATCTACTGCTTGATGTCATCATGCCGACACTTAATGATCATACCATTATCAATTATTTTATTTTAAATTCTCTTGAATATATCTTATCCAAAATCAATGTACCGTTCTCCTTAGTTTAGTGAGTTAACTTTAGGATAATAATTTACTCATGGGATCGATACTCTATTCATCCTCTATTATTTGTTACGACTAGTGCACTTGCTAGCCATTTACATGTATACTTAGCACACATCAAGTTTTTGGCGCTGTTGTCGGAAAAAATTGTTTTATCCTAATTTGATTTCATTAAACTATGTTGAGAGTTATTTATCTTTTCTACATAAACCCTTGTGTTAGTTTTCAGGCTAATCTCGAGCACAATGAGGCGTCATTCTGGACATCAATTTTAAAAGCAACCATATCCTAAGTTGCAAATTCGAGAGTTATTTACAGTTTGATCCAGAAATCGAGAGGACAATCAGAAGACTAAGAAGAGAAAAAAAGATGGCTTAAAAGCAAGTTTTTGCTGCACCAATTGCTGAGATGACCATGGGGGAATATGTTTTCTCTAAATACAAAAATGCTAAATTCAGTGTGGTCCTCCTAGTGATCACTGCAAATAATTTTGAGATCAATCCTTCCATTGTAAGGATAGTCAAGCGAACATGTTTAGAGGAGCCCTGAATGAAAATCCATATACCCACTGGACAACTTCATCAGAATATGCAACACATTTAAGTGCAACCATGCTTCTGAAGACGCAGTAAAGCTGAGATTGTTTCCTCTTTCTCTGAGAGAAAGGGCGTCGACATGGTTGAGCACCTTGCCTATTGGAGCCATCATTTCATGAGACCGGTTCATAGAAAAATTTATTTCCAAGTTCTTCCCACCTCTAAAAGCAACTAAGATGAGAAAAGAGTTGAGGGCCTTTAAACATGATGATGATGATGATGAGACCCTGTATGAGGCTTGGGAAAGATACAAGGAGGTGCTGGCGAAGGTCCCTGGCAATATAACTCCTTGTGGCAAATCCTGAAGGACTTCTACAATGATCTTTTCCAAGAAGACAAGCACAAGCTTGACTCTTCTGTTGGAGGTTCAGTCGTGGGCAAGAAGAGCCCACAGGAGATCTATGAGATGATAGAAGATGTTTCCCTAAATTCCTGGAAAACCAAAAGAACAAAAGGTGTCAGAAACAAAGCTGTGAACAAGGTTGAAACTTCTGCAAGCAATGAAGTTGTGGCTCAACTAGAGCCACCTAACAAGGAGTTCGAGTTATTGATGACTCGAGGAGTTCAACAGTGTGAGCTTTGTGGAGAGGGTCATTCTTAAAATGATTGCCCACATGAAAATAATTTTGCTAATTTGAATAAAGTGGAGAATGCAAATTTTGTGGCTAGTCTCTTTCCCAAGAATAACAATTCCTTCAGTAACAACTACAACCCTAGATGGAGGAATCACCCTAATATGGCCTGGAAACAAGGTAGTAGACTCAACCAACATGTGCAAAATCCTCAACAACCAGCTACTGAACCAAAAAGTAGTATCGAGAACCTGCTTAGTAAATTTATAGATACCATAGAGACCAAGGTGTCAAATCATGATGCCTCAATTCGCAAGATGGAGATACAAACTGGTCAGTTGGTGATCTTGGCTAAGTAATATAGAGAAGAATCTTGAAGGGGAGGCAAAGGCAATATCTACAAGGAGTGACAAGCAACTTGAAGATATAAAGTTTCTTGAAGACCATCCAAATGCAGAGTCCAGAGGTCAACAGGAGGTTGAAGAGACAATTGATACTATCCCTCTAGGAATGCAAAGAGAGAAAGGGAGAAAACTGCTGAAATACAATTGAATGAAGGCAGATCTTTACCTTATCCTCAGAAATACAGAAGGAATAATTGACTAAGCAATTTTTCAAGTTTCTAGAAATTTTCAAGCAGTTACAGATGAACATACTCTTTCATGAAGCCTAAGACAAATGCATAGCTATGCGAAATATGAAAGAAATACTATTAAATAAGAGAAAAATCGAGGAAGCAGGCATAATACAGTTGATGCCATAGTGTTGTTCCATTTGGAAGAGTGACTTACCTCAGAAGATGAAAGATCCTGGGAGCTTTACTATCCCATGCACCATAGGGAATTTCCATTGCTCTAAGGCACTTTCTGACCTAGGAGTAAGCATTAATCTTATATCCTATTCGGTGTTCCTCAAGCTAAGGTATAGATAACTAAAGGAGTCAAAATTACTATTGTAGTTGGCATATTAGTCTGTGAAGAAGCCAATATGGATTGTTAAGGACATTTTAATTAAGGTAGACAAGTTTGTATTCCCAGTTGACTTCATAGTCATGGACATGGATGGGAATCAAGATGCTCCTATTATCCTGGGCAGACCCTTTCTAGCCATATGAAACATTATGATTGATGTACAATAGGACAAGTTGACCCTCAAGGTCAATTATGAAGATCTAAGCTTCGATGTAGCTCGATCTTTGAAACAACATGCAGAGCTTTTCCCATGCTTTGCCATTGATGCCTTTGAAGATGCTCACTCAGATGTGCTGGATGCAATTATAGAGGAAGCTGCAAAAGAGCCAGATGTTGACAACTCTAAGGCGGATTTAGAAGAGGAATTGAATGAAGATCCTCAGTCAGAAGAAAATAAAGATGCTCCAAAACTAGAGTTGAAAGAGCTGCTACCTCATCTTAAGTATTCCTTCCTTGAAAATAAATCATATCCTGTTATTGTTTCTTCTAACTTGACATATGAGATGGAGAAGAAGTTGATTGAAGTTTTGAAGAGCCACAAGAAGACAATTGATTGGTCAATTACAGATATAAAGGGAATCTCTCCCTCAATATGCATGCACAAGATATTGATGGAAGAGGACAACAAACCCACTGCTCAATTTAATCCAACATTGAAGGAAGTAGTGAAAAAGGAAGTCATCAAATTGTTGGATGTAGGTATAATTTATCCTATTTCTGATAGCCCTTGGATTAGTCCTGTTGTGCCAAAGAAAGGTGACATGACAGTGATGAAGAATGCCAATAATGAACTAATCCAGAAAGGACCGTGACCAGTTGGAGTGTCTGCATTGATAATAGAAAGTTGAACGAGGTGACCCGCAGGGACCATTTTCCCCTTCCTTTCATTGATCAGATGCTGGAGCGAGTGTCAGGGCACAACTACTATTGCTTCCTGGATGGTATTCGGGCTATAATCAAATTGCTGTGTCATCTGAAGATCAAGACAAAACTACATTCACTTGCCCATATGGTACATTCACTTACAGAAGAACACCCTTTGACCTATGCAACACACCGACAACATTTCATTGATGTATGATGCCCATATTCTCGAACATGAATGAGTCCATCCTAGAGGTAGTTATGGATGATTTCACTTTATTTGGAGACTCTTCTTACAATTGTTTGGAAAATTTGGAAGCAGTGCTCAGAAGATGTGAAGAGACTAATTTGGTGTTGAATTGGGAGTAATTCCACTTCATGGTGAAGGAGGGCATAGTACTTGGCCACAAAGTTTTTGAAAAAGGCATAGAGGTCGACAAGGCTAAAATAAATGTCATCGCCAATCTACCCCCACCCACGACGGTCAGGGGGATTAGAAGCTTTCTAGGGCATGCTGACTTCTACAAGAGATTTATAAAGGACTTCTCAAAAATAACTAGGCCTCTAACAAACCTGTTGTCAAAGGATGTGAAGTTTGATTTTGATGATGACTGTCTAAAGGTCTTCATGAGCCTTAAAGACAAGTTGAGTTTTGCCCCTGTGGTGGTCGCACCTGCTTGGACTTTGCCCTTGGAACTCATGAGCGATACTAGTGATGAGGCAATCGGGGCTGTTCTAGGTCAAAGCCACAATAATATGTTTCATGTAATATATGCAACCTCGACTCTTACCCCTACTCAGATGAACTATATGACAATTGAGAAGGATTTCTTAGTAGTCATCTATGCCTTTGACAAATTTAGGCCTTATTTAATATGTTCAAAAGTCATTGCTTACACTAACCATGCATCTATTCGCCATTTGATGGCCAAGAAGGATGTCAAGCCAAGACTGCTGAGATGGGTTCTGCTCCTTCAGAAATTTGATGTGGAAATCAAAGATAAGAAGGGATCTAAAAACTTAGTGGTTGATCACCTTTCTAAACTGGAGCATGCACTTAAGGAGCCAAAAGACATCTGGGAGGAGTTCCCAGATGAGAAAATTTTCTGCATTAACACCATCTGTAGTGTCATTGACTTTTCACATGCTCCTTGGTTTGTAGATTATGTTAATTTTATTGCAGGAGGTTATTTGCCTAAAGGGATGACAAGTCAACAAAAGAAGAAATTCTTCTTTGACTTGAGAAATTATATTTGGGAGGACCTGCACTTGTTTCATATATGTGCATATCACGTTATTCACAGATGTGTGCGGGAGGAGGAGTTCAACCAGATTTTGAGCCATTGCCATGATCAGTCAGCTGGAGGGGGCACTTTGGACCAAACAAAACAACAACAAAGGTGCTGAAGTGCAGATTTTATTGGATTACAATTTTTAAGGACACTCAAGAATATTGTTGACCAACACCAAATGTAATATTTTGCACAAAAATGAAATGCCTTCGAAAAGTATCATATTTTGTGACACTTTTTATGTTTAGGGGATTGATTTTATGGGTCCTTTTTCAAAATCTTTTAGAAATGAATATATTTTAGTGGTCGTGGACTATGTATCTAAGTGGGTGGAGGCGAAAGCTACCCCCATCAATGATGCAAAAACAGTCACAAATTTTTTGAGAAAGAATATTTTTACTCGCTTTGGGTATCCAAGGCTATTATTAGTGATAATGGAACTCACTTTGCGAATAAATTATTTGAGAAACTCCTGAGTAAGTTTGGGGTTACTCACAGATTGAGCACACGTTATCATGCCCAAACATGTGGGCAAGTTGAACTTTCTAATAGGGAACTCAAGAGGATTCTGGAGAAAATTGTTAGTTTCTTCCAAGAAAGACTGGCCACTTAAGTTGGATGATGCTCTATGGGCATACAAAATAGCTTTTAAAACACCCATTGGTATGTCACCCTATAGGATAGTATTTGGCAAGTCTTGTCATTTACCCGTTGAACTAGAGTATAAAGCCTATTGGGCAACCAAGTTTCTTAATTTTGATCTTGTAAAGTCTAGGGAGGAAAGATTGTTGAAACTTAATGAATTAGATGAACTCAGAACCCAGACTTATGAAAACAACAAGTTATATAAGAAAAAAAAGTTAAAATCCGGCATGATTGACATATTAAACAAACTGAATTTTTAATTGGTCAACAAGTTCTCCTATACAACACTAAGCTGAGACTTTTCTCTAGAAAACTTAGGTCTAGATGGAGTGGACCCTATGTGATAAAAGGTTGTACACCCTACGGATTGATCTAACTTCTAACTGCGGATGGCAAACAATCTTTTAGAGTCAATGGTTTTAGAGTAAAATATTATATAGGGAGAGGTGTTCAAGCACAAGTCCTCATGTTGAATCTTCTAGAACCTTCATTCTAGCTAGAGGTAAGTCAAGGCTAAACACTAAAAAATAGCCACTGTGTAAATACTAACCATTTCTTCTAGTGATGATTTGATAGCCATGCTCATATGTTGATGGAGATGCAAGCTCACCAGGAATGTATGGAGGACATCATTCGGCGACTCCATGAGTATCACAGCAACCAGAGCACATTTGGAGGTTTCTTTTGTCTGACTCCACCACCACCACCGCCGCTATGGACTAGTCTGGTTGTATTCTTTTTCCTTTTAGTTGCATTTTTGTTGGTTGCATTTTGTATCACCTCCTTTGGCATGGGCTTGAACACTGAGGACAGTGTCTAGTCTAAGTTTGGGGGAGTTTGCATTTCATGCATTGTATCTTAGTCCACTTTGTTTAGCATGTATCTTTCTGTTAGTTGGACTCAGTTGTATGCATCATCTTTTAGTATAAAATTTTGAAAAATCCAAAAATAATTATGTGACCCTTGCTTAATTTTTTTTACTCAAATATATATTATAGAGTTGACTTGTATGATCTATGAAATTCGAGTGCCTTATTTTGAATGCAAATCACATGTGTGTACTGGAGTCTAGAATTCTGTGAAATATAGTGATGACTTTTTATACCACATGTAAGAGGCATGCCTTGGATTAGTCCCACATGCACAAGTCATGGAAGAGATGCTGAGTATATATGGAGACATGGCCTTCACTAGACGTGACACGTTAGAAAGCCGTGAGGGGCTAAATGCTACATCATGAGTGCACGATGGGAGCCACCTCTAGAACCCTAGAGTGGACAATATCACGCCTTGATCAAGAGTCCCTAAGGGGAATAGGCCGTTGCACCGCCCTGATACAAGTTTGATGCGTTTTGTGCGGGCTAAGGATCAGAGCGGAAAATATCACGCCTTGGTCAGTGGTGTTACATATGGTATCAGAGCCACTCCGCTGGGCCTCTATGTCATGGTGGGAGATCACTCAACGAGGACGTTGAGTCTCCTAAGGGGCGAAGGATGTAAGAGGCATGCCTTGGATTAGTCCCACATGCACAAGTCACGGGAGAGATGTTGGGTATATATGGGGACATGACCTTCACTAGGTATGACGCATTTTGGTAAAATCGTGCGGGTTAAGGCCCAGAGCAGACAATATCACGCCTTGGCCAGGGGTGTTACACCACAAGTTTCTTTTAGCTTTATTGTACTGGAATGTATATATTTACAAGCTTTTTATTGAATTGAGTATCTTTGGAGCTTATAAAAAATATGTGAAAAAGTTGAAAAAATTATAAAATCTAGTGTGCAAAAGAAAAAATGAAAGAAAGATTGTGAAAAACAAGTATGAGAAGGAGTTGATGTAGCCATTAGGTGTTATTCAGAACCTAGGTGTGTTCAGGCAAGTAAATCCATAGGGGTTCATGCCTGGCGACCTAAGACCAACTGGTCTGGGATCCATCGATTGAAAATCCACTACATTAACCACCTTGTGCAAATTGGAGAAACACTTAAGTGTTAAGTCAATTACCTAGTCTTTTTAGAACTCAAAAGGAAAAAAAATATTAGAATATGCAATGTTTAATAGTATAAGCTCCATAATACTTGTTCTCTCAACATTAATGCTGTAAATTATTATACTTTGTCTTTAAGTTGTGAGTGACTATGTTTAAATTGTTTATGAGTCAAAACTTTGTGAAGCAGGAGGATAGAGGAACGTGTATTGCTAGTAACGAGCAGGATAGAGAGGGTATGATGAAAGTATTGGACTGCATGATCATTGTTATGATGGAATTATCTTGAGCATTTGCTCTAGAATTTTGCTTGAGGACAAGCAATAGTTCAAGCTTGGGGTTATTTGATGCATAGTAATTTAGTCATATTTTTCATATAATTTTTATCTCATTTTTCATGCATTTTGTTAGCATACACATCCATTTAGTATATATTTCACTTTTTTTTATTTTCCAGAGTCAGAGGTTACATAACTGGTATTTTTGTATGTCCAGAGTACTCAATGGCTCGACAGGAGAAGGCCACCGAAATCTGGGCCAAATTCAGAGTCATAATGCATATACACAGACTTCAGAGCTTCAATTACGACTGTTACAGGCTTGTCACGGGCCGTGACATCAACAAGAAGAAAAATGATGTTTTGGTCACGACCGTGAAGATTTAGTCACGGACCGTGACGGTAATGGAAGTAGGAACAACGCTTTGGTCATAGTCGTGATTCTTTTATCACGGGCCTTGACTTTCTAAGAAAAAATCTGTTGTTCGGTGTCGTCCGTGTTGGGGGCGTGACACGCTAAAACTATTTATTCGCAGCCATGACACTTTTGTCAGGGCCGTGAAGCATTATGGAGAAAGACAAGTGTTCGCTCACCGCCGCGACATTTCTGTCATAGGCCATGAAGTGGGTTCCGTGCCTAATACAAGTGCTCGGTCATGATCGTGACATTTGTGTGGGGTCATGAAAATGTTCGTCATGCGCGATTTCTTATGTTTTAAAGGTCGTTTCAAGTCTATTTTTAACGGTCAAGATCTATTTTTGAATTATGATATTCCCTTAGATGATTTTCCTCGAGTCTAGGGTTCTTCCCACCTATAAATATCCCCTAAAATATCATTTGGTGAAATGCTTCAAGCATGGGAGAACCTAAAGAAGGAGAAGATGAAGTACAGTTGGATCATCAATTATGTGAATAATTGTTGTTGTATTTTATTTTCTTCTCCTATTGTATGTCCGGATGAACTCCCATGCATTTTAATAATTCTTTTTGGAAATTTTACTTGTAAAGAGAAAACCTGGAGAAACCCAAGTTTTATATAAAGTTCAATTTCTCCAATTTCTTCTTT
Organism: Pontederia paniculata; assembly: GCA_001647135.1. NCBI lineage: Eukaryota > Viridiplantae > Streptophyta > Magnoliopsida > Commelinales > Pontederiaceae > Pontederia > Pontederia paniculata. The sequence goes on from LTAE01009200.1 coordinate 9,081, forward strand.
GTATGTCATGATGTGTTTAATGCCTTTCATGCTTTGTATGATGTTGTAATATGTTAGCATCTTGTAGGAACGACAAATTTTGATTTCATCTTAATGCCTGAATTGATCTATGAATTCTGCCAGTCAACATTTTATACCACACTTAGTGATCTATGAGTTCTTTTTAGAGAAGAATGTTAGGTGTGAGGTTTGTGAGATTTTCATCCTGAAGAGGAACACTCCATAGTTTACGGATTATAGTTTATTGCATCTCAAAATCTTAATAGATTAGATTGTCATATTGGAGAAGAGCAATAGAGTCTATAGGTTTGAGACAGTTGATTTGTCCTAGAGAGGACACCAGATTTTAGGTAAATCTTTTAAGTTATACTTTTCCCTATTTATTCATCTGAGTCCAACACTTGATGTCATCATGCTGTCGCTTAATGATCATACCATTATCAATTGTTTTATTTTAAATTCTCTTGACTATATTTTATCCAAAATCAATGTACACCTCTCCTTAGTTTAGTGAGTTAAATTTAGGATAACAATTTCCTCGTGGGATCAAACTCTGCTCATTCTCGATTACTTGATATGACTAGTGCACTTGCTAGCGATTTACATGCATACTTAGCATGCATCAAGGGGTTTACTCAGCATAATCCTAGTCAAAGTTAATCTTAAGTCCATCTATCTCACTTATGATTTGGAGTCCTTAAAAACTATTTTGGATAGGATTAGGAATATTAAAAGATTGAGATAATACTTTGAATTTAACACCAATTCTTTTCCTAATCCTAATCATACTCTACTTTATTTTCCTTTTTTATTCTTTTACACATTGACACTAATTCTTTTTCTAATCTTAATGATACTCTACTTTATCTTTCCTTTTTTATCCTTTTAATATTTATTTTTAATAAATTAAAATTTGTTGGGTGTTACATAATAATCTCCTTAAAAATAAATTCGTCCTCGAATTTAGCATTATCATCTATTTATCTTTAACTTATATCCAAGTACATAATCCTTAAGAAGTACCTGGTTGGCCTTATCATCTTCGGTTAACAATACTCAATACTCTTGGGAGTCATATGCATTTACAATAAGTGAATACAAACATTTAAACATTAACTTTTCTATCAATAACCTCCTTAGTACATCATCTACACTTTTCTTTGATGGCACTCTGACTACTCGTGATGCTTGCACATGGACTCTACTTTTTTAGAGACGACTAAGAAGTGTCTCTCATTCGACTCTGATACCTTAGTGTAACACCCTCAAATCCACACCTTCCACATGATAGAATATAGACTTTGAGACGCTACGGCCTATTTTCTTTGAGTTGACTTTGACCAAAAGACTTGCCAACAATATGCGGAAGCAATAAATAACTTCTAAAATAAAACTCAATAAAGATAGTCTAGCAATATAGATCATCCTTTGATATTGTTCCATAAAAGAAAATACATAATTAATTAAAGTCTAATTTGACAGTAGACTAGACTCAAGCTAGGCTGATCATGTGCAAGCCCTTATGTCACAAACACCCGTGTCATCAACGCCATCACCTATCAATTGCAATAATTGCTTGTAGGATCAAAACTAGGGAAAACAATATCCCATGAGCTATGAAGCCCCATATGAAAGGATAATACAATAGGAAAAAAATATAAAGACATGATAAAGTCAATTAAACTATAATTATATTTCTCCTTTACTTTACCTCTTTACCTTTTTAACACCTATTTTCCAATTGTAACAATCTCAATAACAATTTAATTGCAAAAACGTCAATTGTATTATTGTGAAGCAAAGGCTAATTAATCCCTGTTTGATAGGTTCAAGCCCAATTCAATCTTTATTAAGATCTAGTATTCTCTATAACAATCAATTGTGAGCCTTTAATAATCATTCTTTAACAAGCTTGAAGGTCATTGGCTTTCACCCTGGTGCCATTAAGGTTCACAAGATTTATAAATTCAGTTGACATTTGATCTTGAGAAATTCAATTACAGTTGTTCCCAAGGGAACCCCTGAACCATCATTCCAGCAGAAATCTGATGAACCTGAGAAAACTCTTTGTAGAAATCTCAAAAGGAACTAGTGAACTTGAGAAATCCTTTTCAGAGAAATTTCAATAGGAATCAGTGAATCTAAGAAATCCCTTGTAGTAGTTTCATTAGGAACCAATGAACCTAGAACCCATCTTTCAGGAATTCTAATAAGAACAAGTGAACTTAGGAAACACCTTTGCAGGAGTTTCAGCAGGAACCAATTGACAGTTGTTCTTGAAGGAACCCAATTACCTTATGTCTGAGGTCCCAATTGATAGGTTACCAATGAGTCAAGTCATTCTCTTCATGCATACATTCAATCATATTCAATATTTCTTTTAAACTCATATTGATAGTAGAATCTAGGTTTTGAGAATCAATGGTAAATTAGGCATATAGATAAATAACAATAACTTGAATTTCCCCTCAACTATATAACACGACCCACATTTTAGACGACACAACCTTTCTTACTTGCGAACGCGGTCTGTTTCTTGTCGGGCGCGGTCCACATTCGAACTTTGTGGAGCACTCATTCCATAACCCATTTACAATGAAATAGTTAATAATAAATCAGCAATAAGTTGTCATAAATATATGATTATCCACATGATTGATCCTCCCAGTTACATACCTTGGTTAGTTAATCCTTCTTCTTCAATTTTGTTCCTTGCCCTCACGTGTATCACCTCCTCCTCTTTAGTCAACTAGGGGAGAGAGAGAGAGAGAGAGAGAGAGAGAGAGAGAGAGAGAGAGAGAGAGAGATGGTGGCTTGGGCTTGAGAGAGAATTATGAGACCCTCCCCCTCTTAACCTTCTTATATAGGGTTTACTAGGCATAATCCTGCGCAAAGTTAATCTTAACTCCTTTTATATCACTTATAATTAAGGAGTCCTTTAAAACTATTTTGGATAGGATTAAAAATATTAAAACATTAGGATAAGACTTCGACATTGACACTAATCCTTTTTCTAATCCTAGTCATACTCTACCTTATCTTTCCTTTTAAACTTTGACACTAATTATTTTCTTAATCCTAATCATATTATAATTTATCTTTCCTTTTTATCCTTTTAATATTTATTTTTAATAAATTAAAATTTGTTGGGTGTTACATTTATGGTTCCGATATAATGTTGGAATAAAATATGAGAAGAAACTAAAACTTGATAATTACATTTAAGCATATAACTTTATATTTGTAGATTTTAAAACTTTAAAGATCCCTCAAAAATTATGACGTTAGAGTCGGAAGACTAAAATTCTAATACAACTATAAAAAGTTAAATAGGGTAGATCAAACTAAAAAAACAAAAGATAAAATACTTCACTGAAATTCCAATCAAACTACAAGTATTATCCCTGAAACCTGAATAAACAAATAAAAGGCAAGGAATATATTTAGTTAAACCTTATGGAAAATCTTATGGAGACCAATTATTTGGAGCAAACTTTTGAAATAGACACAAGGTAGAATAAAAATAATAATTCAAGCTAACAAGGTTGTGTTTGGCAAATAAAAAATAGAGTTTAGATTAAAGTTTAGAGGTTTGACTTGGTCAACTACTATTATTTTGATAAAAAAATGTGTTTGATAAATTATTTTATATGTTAGCCGTAAGCGCTTGAGTGATAGACTATGCTGTGTTTGGTAAATAAAAAAATAAAGTTTAGATTAGAGTTTAGAGGTTTGACTTGGCCAAACAACTATCTTTTCTATAGTTATTTTATATGTTAGCGGTTAACGGTTGAGTGGTAGACTATTTTCATTAACATTTAGCAGATGAAAAATAGAGGTTGAACTTTTATATCCAATTACCCTTCTTTTTTATTAAAACTTTTATTAGTGTTTTAGCTATGCATATAACCATAAATAATTCTTAACTTTTAAATATTATTGACATTAGTACATAAAATATTTTAATTTAAATTTTATTTATGCATTTATATTTAGTTAAAAAATTATTCCAAATTAATTATCATAAATCACATAAAAAGTTTTTAGAGAGTACATAATATTATAAATTAAATTATTTATCATATTAATTTATTAAGCCTATTTACGCCAGTTTATAGTTATCAATTAATTTCACCGTCACATTTATCAAACACTTTTTTATTATCATATTAAAGAACCGTTAAACTTTAGCCTCTAATAATTAACCGATATCCACTAAATAAACTTCTATCTGCTCTTAAATCTCTATCCACTTATTAATCCACTATTGATGTCAAACACAACCTATTTTTATTAGTGTTTAGCGGATGAAAAATAGAGGTTGAACTTTTATACCCAACTTACCCTTCTTTTTCGTTAGAACTTTTATTAGCGTTCTAGCTATGCATATAACTATAGCTACTTTTAAATATTATTGACATTAGCACCTAATATTTTGCAATGAGGGTCAGCACAAAGGAAAGCAAAATAAGTTAAATCATATTAATCATCCTTTTTATTCTTGAAAGAGCATATCTAGATATTTTTCAATTTAGAAAATTATCAATATGAACTTGCTTAAAAACATTAAGGAATCGAGAAATTTGATTTTCTAATTGTTCTTAACAATGTTTTTGGGGATATAACATATTCCCGACTTCTTAAAAAATGGTATGGTTGGATATCCTTATCTTGGTGTTCTGGTTGGTTGTGTGGAGATTTCTACATTTGTTTGATCAACTTCTCTACATCTTCTGATGATTCAGTATGATTCTTCAAGTTCTTCTCTATTTCTAAACTGATGGCTTTTGACTTTTTTTCTTAGGATTTTCTCAGTGTTGCTAGGGAGAGTGCCTAATTGTCTGCCGGTAATGATATTAACGAGTTGACCTACTTAATTCTCCAAGTTCATGAGTGAAGCTTCTTGTTTTTTTTAGCTTAGAGTCCAACGTGATGAATTCAGCTAGATTTTCCTTGAGATTGGATTTGGGTTCTACATGTGTTTTATCATTGTGAAGTTGAAATCTAGATGGTGTCATTCTTTAATTTTTGTAGCCAAAAGTAGTTAGGCTATTTTCTCCAACCAAAGCCATATAAGTTGCCTATTTGATTGCTCTTGTAGAAATTGTTAGCAACAAAATTGACACTTTCAAGTTGAGCAAGAGAAGAAGAATTAGTTAGAATTTGAGCATGTTGGGTATTTGTGGTGAGGATCATCTTCTCAATAGGAATCACAAATGAAAGGGTTTGAAACAAATTTTAATGGAGCATTGTTGTTGTGGTCAATGAGTGCTTCCAATTTGGTTGAAATGTGACATGATCTCAAATTTCAATGTTTCTTATCTTTGACTTATCCCATTAGTGATTTTGATGTGACTTTGCAGTGACTTTGAAATAGTGATCATGAGCTCTTAGGAGTTTGCCAATATAATGGTCAGTGATGATGCACAAACCAAGACAAGATCCCACAAAGAGGAGGATGCTTGAGAATCCTCTTTATTGCATGTCGAGGATAAGGCCATGCAACAGGAACAAAATAAATCTGCTGCATCTACATCACTAGTCCCAAACAATGCCATGAATATGTCAATGACTCCCAATAATGCAATAACTGATGATCTCATCTTTTATTCACATATCTTATTTAACTTTTATGTTTACCCAATATTTAGTCCTTAGCACATAACAGGACTTTAAGAACATTCAATATATAAGCAATGTTGATAAAGGGAAACATGAATCATAAGATCTTTACTATAATCCGGTACTTCAATAGTCACAAGGACCCATAACACATCATTGCACCATATTTGGGCCAACAACTAGATGACACAGAGGAAGCAAGTTATTGAATGTGGGTCGCGTTGGATTCAGACATGGGCCATGTTGAGTCCGAGCATGGTCCATCTTCTAACATCAATGCAATAGATACATGACGCTGATCATGTCGTGGGTGACGCGGGTCGTGTTGTGGGTGACATGGGGCATGACTTGGGTAATCATAAGTCCAATTCTAGTGGCACAGGTCTTGTCGAGTTTAGACACATATCATGTTTTAGGATAGAACCTTCATTAAATCCGGATCCTATCCTAGGTGACACGGATCGTGACTTGATATCTGATCATCTATGGAACTTTGGGACACACGCTATATCTTGGGTGATGCAAACCATGTCTTAAGTTCCAATCATGAACAATATGAGACATCATTATCGCATTCTAGGTAAGGCATGCCATGTCCAAAATAATTCTAGACTATCTTCTTATTAGAATGGTCCTAGGGTATAACCCTATAGACACCGACCATGTTAGTTGTAGATGCAGACCATGTCTAGTTAAATGCGAACCATGTACATGATGATGCATAGAAACTATACTATCAATAACACAAACCATGTCCCTATATGATGTGGGCCATGTCAACCTCGTTGTTGATGCAAGTTGCATTGAATCAATGCAGGCTGTGTTTAATCAAAGCCTGCCGCGTTCGCTCCGATGTGGGAGAATCATTGCCTTCATGGAGTGGTCAAGACCTAGTTTCTCATGTAGAAAATCTCAGAAAAATAATATCCAATCTACGATAAGATCCAAGGGTCTAATGTAGTACTCGATACGATGAGGGATCATATTAAGTCATTATTAAAATAAATCACATGTACCCTAGAATGCTTCATCTATATAATAAATGCATATCTATGAGGGACATACCATATTCGTCGATCTATTACCGATGTTGTGTCCCTTAATGTTCCTCCTTTTCTCCTCCACTTGCATTGTGGTTGACCGTTGTTGCCCTTTCATTGATGTCATCGAGAGAGAAAGGGGGGGATGGAGTAGAGAGAATTATACATGGAGGGAGGGAGGGAGGGAGG
>LTAE01009201.1:3615-19043 GCA_001647135.1 Pontederia paniculata
TCAACATGAAACAATTATAATAAACTACCAATAATAATAAAACTACCAAAATATTGTATACATTCAACATGAAATAATTATAATAAACTACCAAAATATTGTACTTTACTACACAAATTCAAATTGTAGATTAAATAAAGAAGAAAGGTAAAACGTTATATACCTTCAGCAGCTGCAAAATTTGCACTGAAACTCACCAAACAAGTGAAAGTACACCAGAGGCAGAAGACGAAGCTGAAATTAATTGTGAACAATTAGTTAATATGATATTTGAAATATAAAAAAATAAGAAAGCGCGCCCCTAATGAGGCGTGCCCATGCCTCAGCAGGGGCGCGAATCTGCAGCAGGGGCACGCCCAAGCCTCAGTAGGGGCGCGCCCCTGCAACAGAGGCGCGCCCTCGCCGGATCCGCGCGGATCCGACAGATCTAGGCCGGATTCGTGTAGATCCAGCGAGGATGAGTGCGTGTGAAGGAAAAAGAAAAAGAGAGAAGGAAGAGATGTGCGCCGCCGGAGAAGAAAAATTGAGAACAAACTCACCAGAGGTGCGTCGCCGCCGGATCTGAGGAGAAAAGCCGCCGCCGCCGGTGGGGAAGAGAAAACTGAGGAGAGAGGAAAATGTGAGGAGAGAAGAAAGAAAGAAAAAAAGATGACTTAGAATATCTGAATATTTGGGACGGTCTAGACCCCCCATATGGGGGGGTCTCTTAGACCGCCCCATTTGGGGGGTCTAGACCGTCCCAAATGGGGCGGTCTACTAGGACCGCCCCTTTTGAGAGGGTCCTTCAAATCCTCCCAAATATTTCGACGCAAATATCAATTTTTGTTGTAGTGTGAGATGATCAAAGGATTAATTTTACGTGGATAAAATTTGAAAAATAATTATGAAAATATAAATAATTATTTTTTTATCATTTATGATATTTTTTAAATTCGTGCGAGCCAAAAAATTAAAATGAATAATTTTTTTGACTAAGAGTATGTTTGAATATAAGAGGGGAGGAAGGGAAGGGAGAAGAGGAGAAGATAATGAGAGGGAAGAGAAGGGAATGAACGGTAAAATTCTTTATCCTCCATTCAACCCAATTTGAGAATAATAATTTTTAGTTAGTTAGAAGAGGAAAGGAGATTAATTTTTAATTTTTTCCTCCAAAAAGTTATTATTCAAATAAAATTAATTATTACTCTTCCTTCATTATCCTCCATTATTCTCAATCCAAATACACCATAAAAGTCTTATAAAAAACATTAGAGTTAACTTGTGGTCCTTGAGCGAATACTCACGTGCATTCTTGCACCAAGCCAAGGGCATTTGATTTGGATCCGGTTCTATCTAAACTTTTTTAGTTCATCAAATATTATTCACTTGTCCAATTGTTATTAAGTAATTTTTGGACATCAAATGGACCTCATCAGATAATAATCTTAATATGATCGAATTCTTTTGCAACGGTGTAAAATAGTAATACGCCCGGAGGAATTTTTCCCTAGAGACTTTTCCACTGAAATGACTCAAATGTCCAAAGCAAATAATTTTTTAAATTTGGCTGATAAATAATCTCATAAAATAAAACATCAGAAGTCACTTACAAATTTAAGACATCGATAGAAATGTGCTAATTTAGTGCTAAAGGGAACAAGAGTCATATTTACTTTAAATATATTAAGAAAATGAAAGGTGCACATTAAAGAAAGATTCAGTGTATGCTTACGATCAAAGTACGAGATGATAAATACTAATCCAGTAGTGTATATAGTATGTATAATGCACAAAGTAATAATTTTTTTATAAAAAATATAAATACTGTTTATAGTAACAAAAAGCTGATAACGTTTTTATGTACAAGTTATATATATATATCAGCTGCAAAATTTGCACTGAAACTCACCAAACAAGTGAAAGTACACCAGAGGCAGAAGACGAAGCTGAAATTAATTGTGAACAATTAGTTAATATGATATTTGAAATATAAAAAANAGAAAATTTAAAATCCAACAGTTTTTAATAAATTAAAATTCTAAAAATGAAGATTAGATATATATATATATATATATATATATATATATATATATATATAGGAAAAAAGAAATGTGTAGCGCACTTGTAGTACAAATGAACAATATTCAATTTTTTTTATACAAATAATATCATTATTTTTTATTGCACTATACACGGTGCGCTATACGCTCCTTTATATATTAGTGATAATAGAAATAATATGACGAAGAATATACAAACGACATAAATATAAAAGTGGTTCTGGGTGTTGAAGAGTACCCCTCATTTTTGTCATTTTGCAAGATACTTTTCTCGAGTATACGGGTTCATTATTCAATTGGAAAAGAAAATTGAAGAGAAATTGAAACAACTCGTTGTCATAAATAATTTTGGAAGAAAATAAAGTCCGAAAATCGCATTCTAACCAAGTATATAATTTATCGTGTTTAATAAAAGAACTGAGAAAATAAAAAAAATAATTGTTTCTTTAACATGAGATCAAGAACAAGTTTTTGCATTTAAAAAAAAACTTTAAATTCATCTGTAACTTCCGGTGAACCAAATTTCAATTTATATTGTACAAAACAAAAAGAGAAAAATCAAATGAACTCCGAAAACAAATGCATCCTTAATTTCATACGATTCATTATGTTCTATAAAATATATCTATTATTATTATTCAATTAGCTTGACTAAATGGTTTGTCTTATACAAAAATTCAACAAAAAAAATGATGTTCGCATTTTTTGGAATAACCAAAGGATACAAAATTGACCATCTCACAAGGACGACATATTCCATTTTTCAAGGAATCGATTCCTTTTTTAATGTATAATTTTTTTAGAATAACGTTCTTTTGTTGATATTATTATCAGTATTTGGTATTCGGTCGTTCTTAGCATTATCATACCTTTTTTATTTGTGGGTTGGTTAGTCGTCAATACAAATTTAACTTATCACGTATTTGAAAGTTCTCGACCAAATGAATATTTCAATGAGAGCCGACGAGGGATTTCATTGATAATTGATCATTTTAATTCTTTGGAGCAACTTGATGAATTTAATAAATTCTTTAAGGGACCTCCAATGACCATAGATTGAACCTATCCAATTTTTACAATTCGATGGTTGGTTATTCACGAATTAGTTATACCTAGTGTTTCTTTTTTGAGATCAATATCAACAATGCAGTACATTCAATGATAAGATAAAGCCTAATTCAAATTATGGAGCTATGACACAAGCAAATGTGACATGATCACTAATTAATACTAATATAAATAGAAAATATATGTCTTTTTTATATACTTTCTTCGGTTCTATTGCTATCAATCGTGAGCCTTATGCAATCGATCGGATTATATAGATATTCCTTCAATGCGATATAGGTCATCGAAAGAATTCGGATGACTCACCAAAGCACGAACGCTAGGATCTTTTAAAAAATGGATTCCTATTTGAGGAGTGCATAATCACACGGATAAGCTCACATCAACTCATCAATTTTAGATCCAATTTTTTTTAAGAGGTACGAAGAAGGAATTAGAATGTAATAATTCATACAAAAGAAAAGATTCTTTATTGATTAAAAAAAATGATGTTCCTATTACAACAATACCGAGACCTTTGATACCATTTATGCATATAAATCAAACTAATGGGATCAATACATTTTATTAAACTCTTGAGTTAACTCGAATTTAGGTTGACAAAGTAAATCAAAATGGTATAAAATTCTAATTATAAAATCCATATGACTATATGAATCTACGTGACTTCTCATTTAATACAATAAAGATATTTTAAATATTCACCTATTTAACCTAGTATTTAAGAATGAAATAAAAACAGTGATAACGATAGTTTATACAGTTTTGGATGATCAATAATGAGATTAATTCATGTTGATAATATATTAGTTATTTATAATTATATTTATTTGACAAATAAAATTTTTGACTTATAATTTAATTTTATAAATTAAAGAATGATTTCATCAAACTTAATATGTTTGGCTAGGAGAGAAATTTCTACGACCAAAACTAGATAAGAAATTCAATGTCAAGAAATACCATAACATCGTAGAGAAGCGATAGGAAGAGTAGGCACCTACTAACAAGCTAAGAATAGTAAATACCAAGTTTGGGACCAGATGCATTTGTCTCGATTAAGTCTCAAAATTAATTGGGAAGTCGATCCATCTTGATTTTATTGAGATTGAAACTGAGATTGTGACACAACAATTTAAATTCATTCTCAAATTACTCAATTATATATATATATATATATATATATATATATATATATGATAAATATTAGCGTGCATATAAAAATTATGTATGCATCGTGCATACACAAGCTCTGGACCTTTAGATCAGTATCATTTTAATTCAACGATACATACATAATTTTATAGATTGAATATAGATATAGATAGAGATTCGTACAAGATGAATGACTTCATCATTTCAATTATTAAAAAAATCTTATGAATTTATTATTGAATTAAAATTCAAGATATTATTAATAAATCTATCTATAAAAAATTCTTTGAATCAATAATGGACTATGGACTCAAGCGGGGGAGAAGATGTGGCGTTGTGAAACAAACCAAGCATATTCCATACAAAAGAGGTTGAAATGGACACATTGATCATGATGTTTATAGAAGTCATCAAGTCTTTAGCCTTAAAGTTGAAAAGAAGGAAAAAAAATGGTGAAGCCTAAAATTTAATGATAACCATGAACATGTTTGATGACCGCCTTCTTCAAAAACAATAGAAGAGGTAGAAGTGGAAAGAATGATAGAAGCATGCAATTAGTAGGGCATATATGGCTCCCCATTAAGGAGGAATAAAGTTACTTGCAAAGAATTCAACTCAAAGCACCATTTTTGTAGAGTCATGCCATGAGTATTAATTAGGTGCACTCTTTTTCTATCTTTGATCATGGTACACTATGATCATACCAAACCACATTAATCATATTTCATTAGAGTGAGTTCCATTACAAAAGTATCAAATTCAATTTATTTTTGAAGCAAGTTTTGTGAATTAAAGAAAAAAATGTTAAAAATTAAACATCTCGACTATTACAAAACTTTCTTTTATCGAAAATTAAATCGTTTATCGAGATTTAAATTATTTATCGAAATTTAAACTGTTACAATTGGAGAAACTAATTAAGTAAGGATGCTGATGGGACACCAAGTACAAGAAGAAGCACCATCAAGGAATTGTAATGGAGGAAGGAAGCTATTACTTGCAATATGTAATGAAACAACCACCTCAAGATTGCAACTTCCGAACTTTTTCCATGCAGCTGATAGCGAGGTGTTATGGCAACTTGGTCTGTCTTTTTTTCTTTTTCCAATTCCTTTTTTTTATTGGTCATTTTGTTACTTCATAAATGTTATCAACCTAGAACGCTAGATTCCGCCCATATCACCACTTGGAAGAGTTCCCAAATATCAATGCCTAAGTAATGATCCATTCCACATAAAAGAATTATCCTTGGTAGTTTCAAAATTTAATAATAATAATATCATAATCTAATAGTTTTTTTGGCCAAATGATGTTTTTGTTGGATTTAATGAACGTTTTTCTTTGTGAAATATTAGTATAAACTCGATAATTCAAAATGATTTGTTGAAAAAAAAATGAAAAAAAGATGAATATAACATATATCACTTTATTAATATCATGTCAAATATGTTTTAATATTTAATATTTAAAATTTATAATTATAGTATAATATTAAATTATTCATATACATTATATAGGTTCAACGGAGGTATTATGTTAAATATACGATAAATCTAACAACTTGTAATAAATTATTTAAGGAGAATATCTCATATCTACTGTAAATTTAACATCTTATGATGGACAAGATAAATAGTACGGTGTTAACTAATTAAGTAGATGTCATCTCCATTTTTTTTCATATTTATTATATCTACATTATTCATATATGGATAATTTTAATAACGATTCATACTGTCCTCTAAAATACAAAATGGGTCACTGATCAATAATGGGACAAATTTGCCAATTATTATATAAATCCAAAAGCTTCAAGGAGACAAGTCGACACAAAATAGGAAAATGGAGAAAAAAAATAAATCTGTTAAATTAATATATATCATTTCGAATTTGTATGCCTTATCAATAAACTAAAATTCTCCTTCTTCAAAAATTTGTTAATCAATATTTATCAATTTTTTATATCTATGTTGGCTCCGAAAAAAAGAATAATTATCGATAAATGTCGAAAACTTCTTTTTTTCTTTTCCATTCTAATTTGACTTCGGACTCCACTGGATAATACCTAAGATATCAAACTTAGACTTGACAAAAATTAGTCATGTGATCTTGCAAAGGGTCCCATATTACACAATGGATCAGTGTTAATTAGAAATACATTCCCCCTATTCATGGAAGGTTATACTTGTCTTGGGGGCCCCATAGGCTATATGTTATTTTCTTTTAGAAGAATAGGGTCATAGACCCATATTCAACTAGTAATGAACTCTAATATCTCTTATAACAAGTATATGCCCTCCGGGGGGTCCCCTCTCATACGGCGAGGCCTTAGCTGACATCTCTCAATCGCCTAGTGAACCGAACTAATCTGCTTTCCCTGAGCCTGACGCCTGAAGCGTTGGAACCGGAGATAGTGTTGAAGACCCATATTCAACTAGTAATGAACTCTAATATCTCTTATAACAAGTATATGCCCTCCGGGGGGTCCCCTCTCATACGGCGAGGCCTTAGCTGACATCTCTCAATCGCCTAGTGAACCGAACTAATCTGCTTTCCCTGAGCCTGACGCCTGAAGCGTTGGAACCGGAGATAGTGTTGGGGCTGGACCTAGCCTTAGAACTGGACCGAGCGCTTCGCTTGGTAACCCGAGTATGGAACCCGAGATTGCGTACCAACCACATTAGCCAGGGAAAGTTCATTCACTCACATTTTGGTCTTAATTCTTGTCTAAATATTTTGGCACGTTTTGTTGCAGTTAGGGCGTCTAAATCTAAATCATCTTTCCCGCTCTAGATAGGAACGAAAGTTGGAGCCCGGAATTAGTCCCTGACTAGGCTATTGAATTAGTTTATCAAATTTGTAGAGAATGCATCATAAAGTAATGACACTTTTTATAAAAAAAATATGAACATTATTAACTTGACACTTTTTATATAAGTGTGCTATATATTTATTTTTTTTATAAAAATATATATAATTTTAGAAATATCATATTTTCATAAAAAAATATATTAATTAGAAAAAGCATGAACTTAAGTTTAGCTCACTAAACTAATAAAGGCAAACTTATCGAGCTATTATCGGCAAATATGTTGATAATTTATTTAGTAGAATTTTTATGAGCTTATAAATCTTATAATTTTTTTTATAATTGATCCTGATTTTTTGTAATGTTGATTGTCGCGATGAGCTGGTTTGAATTTGACTAATCCTTGCTCGACACCGCGAAAAGAAAAAAAATAAAAAAAATATCAAACCTAGAATCCATCTAAATATAAGCCCAATAGTGGCAAAACTGTCGGCCCAATAATTCTAACATTTGGATCAGCCCGTCGCAAGCAATGATGACAAAGGCCCAACAAAACATTAAAATCTCCCCTCATCTATTTCTCTCTCCATCGATCACAAAAATTTGGTAGGCCTTTAAAAAGCCTTTTTTTTTCTCCACTTCTTCTTCTGCTTCTGCAGAGAGAGAGAGAGAGAGAGAGAGAGAGAGAGATCAACAGACACACAAAAATGCCACTGGCCATGGTTCCAATCCGAACACCCTTCTCCTCCTCTTCCTCCGTCATCAGCTTCTCGTCCTCCCTCCACCGCTTCGCCCCGAACCCCCTGCTCTCCACCCTCTTCGGTGGAGGCTTCAAGCCGACGACGTCGACGTCGCCGTTCCTGATCCGCATGGGCGGGGGGCCACGGACGTTTCCCGGCGGCGTCACCAAGTGGCAGTGGAAGCGCATGCAGGCGAAGAAGGCCAAGCAGCTGCTCAAGGCCCGCCTGCTCCGGGAGCGCCAGCTCTACGAGATGCGCAAGCGCACAGAGCTCCGGGCCGCCGTCGCGGAGCTCGAGCGCCCATGGGAGGTCGTCGAGCGCGCGCCCAACCTCTTGTCTGTCTCGGCCGACGACCAGGTCAAGGCGCTGGCCGACCGGTTCCAGCGGCCCGGTGGTCTCGACATGTGGAACGAGCTCGACGGGCCACAGGTGTTCCGGGCGCCCGACGGGCTGAAGTCCGCCAGGTTCTTCCCCAAGGGCGTTGTGCACAGCGTGAAACCGTATGGAATCCTCGGCGAGGAGGAGGACGAGGACGACGACGAGGGGGAGGAAAGTGCGGCGTACAATGGAGACGAGGTGTTTGTTGATTTGTCTGTGAGGAGAACTGAGGGAGCGAGGAGAAGAAGGGGGAGGAGGTCGAGCAACGCATGGGGTCACGAAGATGAAAAAAATGTTTCAGAGGCTATCGATATTGAAGCTACAATGTTGGATGGTGATGGAGGTTTCGGTTCAGGCATGAAGGATTCGAAGTACATCGATTGGATAGATAAAAGCAAAGAGCATTCGGATGTAGACAAGAAGGCCAATGGTAACAGATTGACAAATAGTTCGAGAAGAAGGCAAGGCGCTGGAAACAGGAATAGTTTGAATGGATTTAGCAGTTCAAGGAAGCATTCTCAGGTCATCAATACAGATACTCGAAAGACTAATTTCAATAAGTGGAATGTTAGCACCGGCGATCATGTGAATAGTATGATGCCAGGGACTGGGAACAGATTTGGTGCAGCTCCAGTGGTTCAGCTGCCTTCTGATACCATACGAAGAAGTGGTAAGGCTTCTGAAATAAATAACTCGAGAAGAAGGCAAAGCTCTGGAAACTGGAGTAGTCTGAATGAGTTTAGCAGTTCAATGAAGCATTCTCAAGTTGACACTCGAAGAACTAGTTTCAACAGGCGGAATGGTGGATCCAGCCATCATGGAAATGGCACGAGGCCAGGATCTTGGAGCAGATTTGGTGAAGCTCCCACGGATCAGTTGCCTTCTGATACTATGGGAAGAAACGATAACATGGTGCACAGTGGAAGATATGGTGGCCGCAGGTCAAAGCCGCAGAGGGTATCTTTGCGACCAACCACAAGCTTATCTTTCGAGGATGGAGGCAGACACAGGGAACGGAAATCAACATGGAATGTAGAGGATGAACTCCAAGAAGGTTTTTGATGACAGAACAGATGAAGAGCATGGTCTAGATATTGTGTCCTGTTCTTACAGGTTGCAACATTGAACAACATCACAACAAGCATTAATGCAAGAGGATGTTTGCTAAAGAAGCTGATATATGAGTCACTTGGAGTTTTGTATACATTCAAAGCCACCTTTGGGGTATAGCACAAGTGAGTTGAGTTGATCATAAAGTAAATTGAATTGTTTCTTCTTTTGTTCTATGTAGTCTGTATATTACGGTGCTCTTTAGTACTTGAAAAAAAACAAAGGGTATAAATAAACTCACTTTTCGGAATTAAACTCTAAATCAATTGATACTTTCTCTATTAAGATGTTTTTTTGCCAATATTATGGAGTGAAAGTTCAATGTGCCCGATTAGGATAATTTTCTAGGAACTGTTGTTCTGTGATATTGTCTTCAATTTGGTCTTTGTTCTTGTGATAGATCTAGATGAATGTCTTTAAAGAGGACAATGTGAGTGTAGTATATACACAAATTTCTCTATTTAAAAGTCACACAAGGATTCAATTTTAAATACACCTTGAAAGCCAAAGATTCTAGTAATAGGCAACATTTAGTAGATTTTGTTAGGATGCTTAAGCAATGCAAGGGAGCAAGATATAACTCCCTCAAGCTTTTATCTATATTTTCTCAAATATCAATAACATTTGGGAGGGGACAATGATGCAAAAATGCTGTAAGATTAGCGCCTAGCCCCTTAGGGTATGTTTAGTTGGTGGAATTGGGATGGGTTAGATGGAATTGAGAGGGATGTGGTACATTATTTTTTGTTTGGTTAAGTACTTGGAGGAGTTAAGAGGAGTTTTGAACCGCTTCTAGCACCTCATTTCTTGGTGGAATGAGGGGTAACAAATTTTTGGATGGTTTTGCTCTTTAATATAGTGTAAGTTAGCTTATTCATGAAAGACAAAACGTCATTTTACAATTTTTTTTTTTTTTCATTTTGTATCCAAACAAGGGATGAATTATCTTACCTGATCAATTTTACACTTCCCCATTCTTTTCTTCCCACCTTCTCTTCTCCTTCTCCTTCCCCTCCCCACCCCTCCATTAGTTTACATCTAAACATAGCCTTAGTTTCTTAAGATGACTCTTCTTCCATGATGACAACAAGCATATTGGACCAGTGTTTATTATCAGATACTTATTTTGAATACGAAGGGAGGATTATGAGCTTGATTCAAAGAAAGAAAATGTAACTTAAAACAAATGGATACATAAGTTCTACTGGTGAGAACTTATTTGCTCACACGAAGATGAAGTTAGAACAATGTTGACGGAGACTGTTCACCACATGTCCAGATAAACTTCAAGTGCAGAACACATTTGTATCATCTATTGTAATGCAATGCATGCAGTCTACTTGGACTTAAATAAGCTTGAACATACTACGACATTGTTTGGCATCACTAAGTCAATACTCTAGTTAAGCACTATTTAACATTCCTTTAGAATAGCGCATGTAGTATATTAACTAAAGTTCTGTTTGTTTTGATGAACATATTTTTTTTTCTAGAAAATGATTTTATGATATTCTAAGGATTTGTTAATTAAAAAATGATTAGTCAACAAGAAAATGAATTCTGGTTGATCAGAAATGAATGATAACTTATTTCAAAAATGGGAATTCACTTTCCTCTCTCAAATCCATCATATTTTATATTTTCAAGATAATATTTTTCATATCTTTCAAGACATATCAAACACATGAAAATAAATTATTCTTTTTTAATTTGTTTTTTTAAGAATTTATTTTTTAGGAGTTTATTTTCATCAACACAAATGAAGTTTAAGTCAATAATTTGCTTAAGGTGTTTAATAATTATAATTAATAATAACGACAAATAATTAGAACTTAACGTTTTAAAACGTTTGAAAAATCAACATATAAAATTTTACTAACGTGATAAAATTTATTTCAAGTATATTCTCAAAATATTTTATTATTAATTACTATTTGAAACACTTATTCCTAATATCATGTGATCATTTTATTAGTTATCATTATTTTATTATTTTATTAATTTATAAATTATTTGATTAACTATTTATATATTATTTATATTAAATTAGTTTAAGATAAAACTGAGTTATTTAATTTAGGATGCATATAACTTGAACTATTTAAGTAGTTACTTGTATCTTTTTCAATCATTTTACGTAAATCGACTTATTCAAATATTATATTTGTCAAATACTTTTGTTGATATCTATTAATTAATTCACTACTTATTAGTTATTAATTATTATCCGTTATTAACGATATGCCAAAAGAGAGCATACAAAGAGGAGTTGCAAAGGGAAGACAATCATTTCTCTATTAATAAGATAACCATCAAATTTTCAGGCAATTCATGCTGCAGGACTCCCACTACAAGTTAATAGGAACAGTTGAAATGCAGCTCCTATATATTTTTTTTAATAAATTCCATCGGTATCCAAGGTTTTTAGCATCCGATTAATCCGGTATTCGAGGGAAGGTGGCTAAGTTGACGATTTTGAGACTTAAATTCGAGACTACTAATTTTCGATTTCTCAACTCGAGACACACTTCTACTAATTAAATGTGTCAACCGAACTTAATTCTTTCTCGAGAGAAACCAAGTTTATGATCTTTTGACAAGCAAACACAAAAAAAACAAGAGAGACGACGGTAAAAGGACGCAGGCCGCGGCGTCCCGTGACGATGGTTTCAGTGTTCAATTGAATGGTTGGACCGAGGGAATCAGGAACACCTCCCACCCAAATTTTTAAGAAAAAATTAAAGAAATAAAAATATATAATATCTCTATGTATTTGGCCCCTCTTCATTTTTGAGATAATTTCGTTACTGATCCAGGTGGCTTATAGTTAGAGTTGTGACATGTGACAATTCATTCCAAAATTAAGAGGTCTTTTTAGTTTTCCATTAGGCACATTATTCCATTTCTAATGAAAAAAAGTACATAGTGTAATATCCATTCGGATACTAAATCCAACTTGATCAATAAGCTAATAAAAAATAGAATTATTTTCAGTTACCCCCTCTAAACTTTCACGAAATTTTGAATCTATGCTTATATTATAAAATCAGACAGAAATATACTTCATTTTTTTTCGAATTACCATTTTTATTTATCAGACTGGTTTTATATTTTCAAATATATAATTTAATTTATTCAATTACTATTTTACCCTCATGTTACAAAATACTCTTCCTCTATCTCTTTTACCCTCTCTCTATTCTCACGCAGTGTCCTCTCTCTTCTCTATAGTGTTTTTTTTAACACATAAATAAAATAATAATTTAATAAATTAAAATAATATTTAAAAATATAAAATCTGACTGATGGATAAAATTGATCATTTAAAAAAATTAAATTATTCAATTTTATAATTTAAGAATAGATCTATAATCCTAAAAGCTTTTGTGTTTTATTTTCTTGCATGAGTTACTTACACGATATAAAGCGTTGACTTCGCACAGCATATGACATCCATGTTGAATTCGAGATGAAAGTAAAACAATGCACTTCGCACAAGTTAACATCGAAGGACGTACATGACCGAAATCTTAAGGATGCTCTCGCAATCTAAGCAATAATAAAACATTCCAAATGAGAAAGTTAAAAGACATGATTTTTACTTCAAAGTACGTCAAAAGAGATCATGTCATTTTTTTATTCCATCACTGTTCCCCTTTCACTTTCCGGAAACACGGAACACGTTGGCGCTCAGACTGAAGGGCTCATCTTTCGGCACGCCATGTCCAGTGCGACAGGCGGGTCGGAAAAGCTTCCGCCGGAGATCTGATCGAAGACAACTTTGTTTGCAGCTTCCGTGAAGTGAATCCCGTCCCAAATGACGCTTTTTGCAGGGTCCTCACACCAAGTTGCCACGAGCTTCGTGCCATTGGCCTTAACCGGGTACCCACATCTGACAATGAAATCGAAGTTGTAGGCACCGCCACCATATCCACAGCAAGACTTGAGTGGCTGCTCGAATCCTGCAAAAACTTATAAACTTCTTTCAGATATCTACATTTTCAGATCTAAACTGAGCAAGTTTCAGATCTTACCAAACTTTGTAGGCTGGCTGAGAATGGAATACTTGACTGAGTACATGTCAACTAGCACAAAGGTGGCATCAGGGAGCTTCGTTCTGATCCATGCCACTTTTTTAGAAAGCATCTTGTTGAACTTTTGTGCTAATTCGTTGAAGAAGATTGAGCAGCCTGCTGAGTCTAATCCTGCTGCTGTGCTTGGCCTCCTCATCAGAGCATAGGGCAGGCAGCCCAGTGGCCCTGTGTTGTGGATCCAGAAGTGCCTTGCCCCGGCTTTGGCATATATAGTCTGCACCAATTCATGAATGTTACAGTCAGCTTAAACCACACAAGACCGAGAGGTTAAACGCAGTTACAGTATCTGGTTCAGATTTCCTTGGACCTTTATGACTCCATATAACTGCGAGAGGGCGTTCGGGATGTATGTGTCCGAAGATATGTTCCGCTCAAACAATGCAGTGATATCATTCTGGCCGATGTCGATTGTGTATAGAGCACTCGAGAAATACTCGGATTTAGGCAACAACTCCTGAAACACCCCTCCTGCAATGCAACCATTTGTGATCACTGATCAGCATTAGCTCAGTGGAACCGCATGTACTAAATTCAGTGATGAACATAACTAGGCTTGCCTTGCTGATACACCATTTGGGACTGGAGCATGAACCGTTTGAACTCTGATAGCTGTATCCGCAGGTCGACCGGGCTGTAGCCACCCTGGAATAAGCTCAAGTTTTGCCGCACAATTGTTGAAGCTGAGGTCGCAAAACTCGCGCCATGGCTGAAGTTTGTGCCGATCGAGTTGAGGTAAGAACTAATGAAAGGCAGTCCAAAGCTTTCAGCTGCAAAAGTTTCATTGGGATGACTAATGAGTGCTGATCATAACACATCTTGTGCTTTGTGACAGTTGTGCTCAAGTCTATTTTCCATAGAAACTCTACAGACACAATGGCTCACTTAGCACCATGGCTTGTTATGAAGCCTCTATCTTATGGTTGCTGTGTCTATTAGCATTATTTTTAGTTGCCTTGTTAATAGGAATCAGTGGGGTGATTAAAGAAATGCTCACTTTCCCAACATAAAGGAATGCATGAAGAAAAAAAAAAAATATGCTACTTAATTAACTAATATATTCACTAAGAGAGAGTGCATAATCTGCACGAACATACCAATGAAGTCGATGACGAGGCGGCCATCCGAGTATCTGCCTGAGGGCTTCTTAAAGTAGGTCTCACCGAAAGGTCGACTCAGTGACCCAAAGAGAGCAGACAACCCGCCGGTGTCGGAGTTCGAGTCCCCGAAGTTGAAGATAGCTGGAAAATGACATGTTGCAGATGCCCCCGGCACTTGCAGAAGGCAGCATATGAGCAACTGAAGGAGGAGAAGGAGAAGGGGAAGTTTCATTATTGATGCACAAGTGCAGTCTAGATGGAAGAGCAAGTATAAAAACAAGAGAAAGTAATCTAAAAGTTTGTCCCTGAGGATAGGCCGCGGTATGATAAGCTAGAAATGCATGAGGACAAGAGCTTGTTTTGTTCCTACTGGGTATGGCCGATTACAAAAAGGCTGACAAGTCTGAGTAGATGAGCTGGTGACCATATGGAACAAATCTAGATCTGGGGAACCATATAAGTTTCAACTTTGGTTATGTGGTTAAATCAAAACTGGTTTGGCCTAAAGCAGCATATCAGCAAAACTTTACATGCATGTTAGCTCCGGCGATCATGTGAATGGTATGATGCCAGGGACCGGGAACAGATTTGGTGCAGCTCCAGTGGATCAACTGCCTACTAGTACTATACGAAGAAGTGGTAAGGCTTCTGAAAGAAATTGACAATGAACTGACTTCCTTGATTATTATTATGTTGCATAGGTCTATATATACATGAATGTTGTAGTAATTACAATCCTGATGACACGTTCAAATAGTAATAAGTGGCATACAAGTAGGGAGTACATGAGCAGATAAATAGGTAAGTAGTTAGAGGAAATAGTCTTGCTGAAGATGTGGATGCTGATGTGCTGACACGCCCCCTCAAGCCCGACTCGGACGTTGTTGAAGTCGTAGCTTGCTGCGAATGAAGGCAAAACGTTCACCGGAGAGAGGCTT